>JACEEZ010006904.1:432500-447500 GCA_016584305.1 Chionoecetes opilio
CATCTTACTTTGGCCTCTTCTTAGTCTTACTTTGGCATCTTACTTTGGCATCTTACTTTGGCCTCTTCTTAGTCTTACTTTGGCATCTTACTTTGGCCTCTTCTTAGTCTTACTTTGGCATCTTACTTTGGCATCTTCTTAGTCTTAATTTGGCATGTTCTTACTTTGGCATCTTACTTTGGCATCTTACTTTGGCATGTTCTTACTTTGGCATCTTCTTAGTCTTACTTTGGCATGTTCTTACTTTGGCATCTTACTTTGGCATCTTACTTTGGCATGTTCTTACTTTGGCATCTTCTTAGTCTTACTTTGGCATGTTCTTACTTTGGCATCTTACTTTGGCATCTTCTTAGTCTTACTTTGGCATGTTCTTACTCTGGCATCTTACTTTGGCATCTTCTTAGTCTTACTTTGGCATGTTCTTACTCTGGCATCTTACTTTGGCATCTTACTTTGGCATCTTACTTTGGCCTCTTCTTAGTCTTACTTTGGCATCTTCTTACTCTGGCATCTTACTTTGGCATCTTCTTAGTCTACTTTGGCATCTTCTTACTCTGGCATCTTACTTTGGTATCTTCTTAGTCTTATTTTGGCATCTTCTTACTCTGGCATCTTACTTTGGCATCTTCTTAGTCTTACTTTGGCATCTTCTTACTCTGGCATCTTACTTTGGCATGTTCTTACATTAGAAGAACAAAAGAGGAATTAAAGGAAACTAGATAAAAAAAACCTTAGACACCCATCAGCAATAGGTAGTTTAGGTACATAGTGGGTAGCGCGTCTGGGTGGTGACGGTGGTAAGGGTAAAGATGGGGCCTACGCTATGCTGCACGTGGCCTCGATGCTCATCTCCGTCGCATCAGCCTTTGAGCCTGTAGTGGGTGATAGCCCATTACCCCGGGACACAGGGCTACTGTGAAATCCGGGTTACCACAGTTACCTTCCCCCGGGTTTCCCCAGGTACCCATTGATCAACCCCGATAGCGAGGCTCATCATTCTTCACAACGAAACTTCTATGTTCCTATCTTCTTTAGGGACATGGTATCCTTTTCCAACTGTCCTCTTACATGTAGTGATAGTTAGTAGAGTGTAGTTCAGCAGATACCCTCGTTATAGACCAATAGATCTCCTGGTGTCTGTTATTCCTATGAACAGCTTCTTGGGCTGGGCGCCGACTTGCCCTGGCCGGGACTCGAACCAGGGACGGTGACGGTGGGGGTGGTTGAAAGGGCAGGAGCGAGAGGGGGGTTTAGTCTTGCAGCAGCCACATTCCATGCAAGGGAAAGAGATATCCTGAGAGGAAGTCGCGACAGACTAGAGGTGTGGGAACAGAGCTGCAGGGCTGTGTGGTGGCGCCGACTGTGGGGGGGAGGGGGGGAGGGGGGCGGGGGAACCAAGGTATGAGAGGGAGAGTTAAGCCCAGGACAAAAACAACAGATAATGAGTTTAAGAAAGAACATTAGACTAAAGAAGAAGGTTGGCGTTCCTTAATAACAATCAGAAAAAAAGGATAGGTAGATAAACACGTATTCAGCCGTTTGCCTTTATGTTTCGCTATTTTACAGTAGTTGTTGAGGCTATGGACTCTTGTGTTCTCCTGTAGATAATCCAATGGCGTTTCTTAATGATAAATATAAAAAAAGATGGATATTAATACATATTCAGTCATTTGTCTTTACATTTCGTTGTCTTTCAGTATTTGTCGATGTTATTGACTCTTGTGTTCTCCTGTAGATAATCCTATGAAGCAAAGACAAGCTCCCGAGGCACTTAGGCGAGGCAGGTGACGTCGATCCTTTTGTCACGCTCTTAGGTTGTACACTAGTAATACATGTACAAGAATATCCAGTTCTCTGTCGGTTTCGTTTGTCGGTATGTTTTTTGAGTTGAAGTCTTCGCACCGCATGACCTTGAGAGCTCTGGTTGAACAAAGGATGGATCATGTGACACACAGATCAGTAAATGAGCTGAGCATCAGGTTGGAGGAGCCACGTAGTCTCCTTTGCATACGTGGGATATGTAGCTACCATCAATAACCCTATAGTCGCCACTGCACTAATGTTGCCAGGCATGATATTATTACGAATATTACGAATTTTCCGAATTTTAGCATCACTACAGACTTGTATATGCCACTAAAGAGGCATGCTCAGTAGTTTATATTATGTACATGTCTTCAGTGGCACATATAAATCTGTAGTGATGCTAAAATTCGTAATTTATGGCGCCTGGAGTATATACAGAGTTTATTATTATCATTATTATTATTTTTTGGTAAACGGAGAACCAAGTCTGTTTTGTTTAGGAGAATAAATAGCCTCCCTTAAATAGTGTAACCTTAGTCTCGCCGCCATGGCCAGGCCTCCAGCAAGAACAGACTCATCACCACAGATTAGCAACGCGCACCGCAACGCTTGCCTCCCAAAACCAGTCTAATGGGTGGGAAGTCAATATTTTTCAGCCTCGCCGCCCCGTCATGATCGTAACCCGGCCAATGGCATGAGAGAGAGAGAGAGAGAGAGAGAGAGAGAGAGAGAGAGAGAGAGAGAGAGAGAGAGAGAGAGAGAGAGAGAGAGAGAGAGAGAGAGAGAGAGAGAGAGAGAGAGAGAGAGAGAGAGAGAGAGAGAGAGAGAGATAATAAAAAAGAGAATAAAAAAGAGAATAAAAAAAAGAGAATAAAAAATAGAGAATAAAAGAGAGAAGAATAAAAAAAAAGAGAGAATAGAAAAAAGCATAAAACTGAGAGAAAAATGGAAAAAAATAGAGAGCGAATAAAAAAGCGAATAAAAAAGGGCGAGATAATTAAAAAAGCGAGAGAGAGAAAAAAAAGCGCGAATAAAAAATAGAGAGATTTCCTTAAAAGTCTCAAGGAAAAAAAGCGTCGAGATGAGGTTAAGTGACACATCTCTCTAACCTTTACTTACCGTCGTCACCGAGTTTTTTATTTGATTTTATTTATTTATTTATTTTGATTTATTTACATCTATTACAGTTGGACAGAAGAAGAAAAAAAAAAAAAAAAAAAAAAAAAGCAAGGGATATAAACATACCTTAAATAAAAAATAGTTCTGTGTCACTTATCTCTGTGTCACTATGTCTCTCTACCGTAGATAACACTATAGTCGCCAGTCACTCGCCACTGCACTAATGTCGCCAGGCACAATATATTATGAATTTTAGCATCACTACAAACTATTATGTGCCGCTGAAGACGCATGCACAGTAGTTTATATTATGTACATCACACTACATGTCTTCAGTGGCACATAAAAGTCTGTAGTGATGCTAAAATTCGTCATATATTGTGCCTGGCGACATTAGTGCAGTGGCGAGTGACTGGTGACTATAGTGTTATCTACGGTGCCACAGTTGTTAGTAAGGCTTATTTTCCTTGCTGAGATTTACAAAGAAGGAAAAGATGGAGTTATAACTATGAGTCTTTTCTATTTTTATCATCACTTTCCTCCTCCTCCTCCTCCTCCTCTTCCTCCTCCTCTTCCTCCGCCTCCTCCTCTTCCTCTTCCTCCTCTTCCTCTTCCTTCTCCTCCTCCTCCTCCTCCTCCTCCTCCTCCTCCTCCTCCTCCTCCTCCCCCTCCCCCTCCTCCTCTGCCGCCGACGCCTCCTCCTCTTCCTCCTCCTCCTCCTCCCCCTCCTCCTCTGCCGCCGACGCCTCCTCCTCCTCCTCCTCCTCCTCCTCCTCCTCCGATAACTTGCTGAAGTTTGCAAGGGAGGAAAAAATGTGATTAACGCTGAGTCTCGCTTAAAAACTTACATTTTCTCATTTTTTGAAACAACAGGATTTCTTTCAAAAACTTTATTTACATCTATTACATTTTTAACATAGAAGCAAAAAAAAAAGAAAAGAAAAACAACAACAACCAAGAGCTATTAAAACAACAACAAAGAGAACAAAACAAGGGACGTAAAATAAAATAGAAAAAAACTCCCCAGGATATTTTGATCAAAGGCTATAAACGATTAGAAAAGTATAGGCTAAGTGAGGCTCTTTTAACCCCTTCACGCCCAGATCTTTCCTTTGCTATATAAAATTGTCTGTTGTAGAGCCAAAAAAGTACGAAAAGTAACTAAATATACCAAATTAGTTAGTGGACAAGGATACTAAACAGGTCACATCTATAAAATATTGCCTATATTCACTAAAAATCGTCCAATGGTACCCAAAATACAATGGAAATTACGTTCTGGGTCTCAAAGGGTTAAGATAGCAAGTGTTAGTTTCAAGGAGTCAGGTGCGTATTTTAGGAGTACTACAAGTATTAGAAGTACGTACAGTATTATGATTTAAGAGTCGTTAATATTATAAATTAATTACTATGTCGTTATTAAGAGTCGTATATCTACCTCTCCTCTCCCAGCCCCCCTTGCCCCCTACCCCTGCCCCCCATTTCACGCCCCTACCCCTGCCCCCCCTTTCACGCCCCTACCCCTGCTCCCCTTTCCCTCCCCTGCCCCCCATTTCACCCCCCTGCCCCCCATTTCCCCCTCCTGTGCCCCCCCCTTTCCCTCCCCTGCCCCCCATTTCCCCCTCCTGTGCCCCCCCTTTCCCTCTCCTGCCCCCATTTCCCCCCCTTTCCCTCCCCAGCCCCCCAGTTAACCCCCCTGCCCCCCTATCCCTCCCCTGACCCCCATTACACCCCCCTGCCCCCATTTCCCCCTCCTGTGCCCCCCATTTCCCCCCTTCCCCCCATCCTCCCAGCCCCCCAGCAAGAACGGTATCCCCGCGCCCATGGGTACACTGGGTGGTGGGTGGGGTTGCGGGTGGGGTGGCCAGAGGGTGTGGTGACCGCTGTGGGGGTTGAGGGTTGAGGGTTGGCAGAGACGGCCTTGGGTTGCCTTCCCATGGACTGGAACTTAATAGCCTCTCACTTATTCCATAGTTTGTTTCATCACATAGTATTCATTTTTCCTTTTACAGAGTTCCCAAGGACACTGTAACCCATTCACACACCGGCTCACTAAATACCATCCTTGAAACTGTTAACCCCTTGAGACCCAGAACGTAATTGCCACTGTAATTTGACCACCATTAGATGATTTTTAATGACTATAAGCAATGTTTTACAATATGACCAATAAGTATCCTTGTCCACTAGCTAATTTGGTTTATCGAGTTCCTTTTTTTGTAATTTTAGGGCTAACAACAGATAATTTTTGATAGCAATGGAAAGATCTGGGCGTGAAGCGGTTAATATCCTCCCACTTATTCCCTAGACTATTTCATCACATGGTCTTTAACTCTCCTTTTACAGAGTTCCCAAGGACACTGGAACCCATTCACACACCGGCCCACTAAACACCATCTCTGGAAAACGACTGCAAAAAAACCCTGCCCCATTACCGTCCGTCTGTCTCATCTATATGACAAGGTATGTGTGTCTGCTGATTGGGCTGTGTGGTAGTAGATTTTAGAAAGAAATAGGGAAAAACTGGTTCACAAATAGGGTGGTAAATGATTGGAATGGACTCAGTCGTCAGGTAGTTAGTGCGGAGTCAATAGGGAGTTTTACAAAGAGGCTAGACAGTGTTATGGATGGGGATGAAAGGTGGATGTAGGTAGTCTACGTTAAGCTACAGGATCTACCACGTGTAGGTCTCCCAGCCTTTTATAGCTTCCTTATTGTCTTATGTTCTTATGAAAAGGAGGACGGGGAAGGATTATTCATATACACAAAACGGCTCAATGTCAAAAAATAGTTATTGAATTCCATGGAAACGAATTCTTATGTTCTTATGTGCCTTTGACGAGGACCAACCAGCGCCCTACCTTACCCATGGCCCGGCGTGCACTGACCTCACTATTATAGCCACTCTCACCGCCTCTCCTCTTCACCATCTTCCTGCTCACCACCAACCTTCCTCACCTTCCTCACCACACGAGCCTCCACTCTAAAAACTCGCCATGCCGCCACCCACTCCCTGTCACAGTTCCTCTCCGCCCAATGGGAACACCACACACACTGCAAGAGGTCATGTGTTAGTGTTTGTGTCTCTCTTGTTGCTATTAAACTGAGTAGAAACCAAAATTTGCTTCGTTAACTGAAGAGAAACACACACATACGCACTCACACACACACACACACACACACACACACACACACACACACACACACACACAAACACACACACACAAGTACTCATTATTGCAAGAATATTTTTAGGGCAAGAAAGTTTATAAGTGTTTTTATGATACCAAATGACAGGAAGTGTGTGTGTGTGTGTGTGTGTGTGTGTGTGTGTATGTGTGTGTGTGTGTGTGTGTGTGTGTGTGTGTGTGTGTGTGTGTGTGTGTGTGTATGTATGTGTGTGTGTGTGTGTGTGTGTGTGTGTGTGTGTGTGTGTGTGTGTGTGTGTGTGTGTGTGTGTGTGTGTGTGTGTGTGTGTGTGTGTGTGTGTGTGTGTGTGTGAGGCCCTGAGGTGGGTATTATAGCACAAGAAAAAGCAAGCAGAGCAGAGGATAACCTTGTAGTGATCTCTGCTTGCGAGGAGGAAGAGGAGAAGGAGGAGGAGGAGGAGGAGGAGGAGGAGGAGGAGGAGGAGGAGGCAGTGGGATGGAACGGATTGGGAATAATGAACAAATAATTACTGGAACACTATAACAGAGGAACTTATCAAGAAGAGGAGGAAGGGGACAAAAATGCACATATATAGACATACGCCCGATCCACCTAAATATTCACTCCTTGTTGGGAACCTTAACATAACTCTATTCCAACGACTCTTATCTCTTCGTTCTTAATCTGTCACGTAATTAAAACCTGTTCTGTACTTAAATAAGAAGCACAGCAACGCATAGTCAAGGACAAATCCTCCTCCTACCTGACTTATAGATTTACCTGCTCAACAATTTTTTTTTTACAACACAATGGACTGGCCAAGAGCAAAAAAAAAAGAAGACAAGACGTAACAAGAAACCCGCTTAGTTGCCAGTCCCTATAAAGAAGACTGTAACTGAATTTAAAAAGGGTGGATGGGCCAAATGAGTTCGAAAAAGCTATAGGGGTATATTGTAAGGTGACACTGGTAATATATAATGACTGTAGTTAATGATATGGTTGTTATAGAAGCGATGTAATTGGAAAGAAAGTGAATGAATCTATTAGTGACAGTGGTGTGTGTGTGTGTGTGGTGTGTGTGTGTGTGTGTGTGTGTGTGTGTGTGTGTGTGTACTCCCTATCTGATTATTGTCCCCCTTGACTCCTGCCTAGCGTCGGGTTAAGGAGTGGAAGTGGAAAAAAGTGTAGTTAGGAGGAGAAGAAGGAGAAGAAGAGAAGGATGAGGAGGATGAGGAAGAAGAGGATGGTAAGGAGGAGGAGGAGGAGGAGGAGGAGGAGGAGGAGGAAGAAGAGGATGGTAAGAAGAAGAGGAGGAAGAGGAGGAGGTGGAAGAAGAGGATGGTAAGGAGGAGGAGGAGGAGGAGGAGGAGGTTGAAGATTATGAGGAGGAGGAGGGTGATGGTAAGGAGTAGAAGTATTATTATTATTATTATTATTATTATTATTATTATTATTATTAGTAGTAGTAGTAGTAGTAGTAGCAGCAGTAGTAGTAGTAGTAGTAATAGTAGTAGTAGTAGTAGTAGTAGTAGTAGTAGTAGTAGTAGTAGTAGTAGTAGCAGTAGTAGTAGCAGTAGTAGTGGTAGTAGTAGTAGTAGTAGTAGCAGTAGTAGTAGTAGTGGTAGTAGGAGGAGGAGGAGAAGAAGAAGGAAGATGATAATGATGATGGTAAGGAGGAGGAGGAGGTAGTGGGTGGGTGGGTGGGTGGGTGGGTGGGTAAGCTCGCCTGTGGGTCGTTGGGGGTGTGGAGGCTTGTCTCGTCCGCCCATTGTTCACCCAGCCTAACCTACATTTCCTGGCGCATGACCTCTCCCATCCCTAACCCCCCACCACTCGCCCCACCACACGCCCCAAGCCTTCTTTACACCTTCCCCCATGGAGGTAGTATGAGGTGCATGGAGACGCCCTCACCCGCGCGGCTCAGGGCGTCTCCACCCATACTACCTCCATGCCTTCCCCTCCCCTTCTCAAACACATCCATGCCTCCTCAACCTCTCTTCTAAGCCTCAACCTAAGTATTAAGTATATAATTATAGTATTCCCCCTAAGTATAGTATCCAATCTTAGTATTCCCCTTGTAGGTTGGTTGGTAGAGAAGTGAGCTCGCAATGTGCAGCGTCCCTGTGCATTCGGTCAGCGGTTCGAGTCCGCCTAGTTCGTGCTGACGTGGCGGCGCTTTGTATAGTCAATAACCTTGTAGTTGGTACTTGCAAAGTGTCTAGATAGGATGAAAATCTTATCTTAGTATTATTCCCTCTTTCCCACTTACACTTCCCACTTAAGGGAGAGGGAGATAGGGAGGAAAGGAGGGAAGGGTAGGAGGAAGGAAGGAGAATGAAGGGAAGTGAGGGAGGGAGGAAGGAAGGAGGGAAGGAAGGAAGGAGGGAGGGAATAGAAGGCTGGTCGAATAGATAGGAGGTAGATATGAGGTTAAGGAAAGACAGTAAGAGAGGGAGATAAGGAGGAAAGGAAGGGAAGGGAAGAGAGAGAGAGAGGGAAACAAGGCTGAAAAAGGGAGGAATGGAGGGAGAGAAAGAGAGGAAGTAGGAAGAACCTTAACTTCCTTCCCTACTCCCTTAACACTGAACTCGCTATCCCTCTTACATGCCTCCCCACCCTCTTTTCTAACCCTTTCCCCCACTACCCTAACTACTAAACCCTTTATCCGCAAGGTTAATGATAGGTAATAGTAATAGTAGTAGTAGAGGTAGTAGTAGTAGTAGTAGAGGTAATAGTAGTAGTAGTAGTAGAGGTAATAGTAGTAGTAGTAGTAGAGGTAATAGTAGTAGTAGTAGTAGAGGTAATAGTAGTAGTAGTAGTAGAGGTAATAAGAGGGTAAAACTACTCTATCCCTCATACACATCCATGCTCCCCAACCTTCTTATATATTCCCATGATAACTCTTGTCCCCTAATTACTGATAACTCTTATACTCTTCTTTCCCTTTTCTTTATACCTTACCCTTTTCTTTAACCCCTTCCTCTCCACGCCTCCCCACGCCTGCACACACACCTGCCCAGCCCTGCGCCCTCTCCTTCCCACGCCAGGGTCATGACCTCTCTGCTACACACTGTTAGCCAATCACGAACTGAATACCAAACTTTCTGGAGACAATATCTGTAAAACATATGCCTCCTCTTGTCCTCCTATGTCCCGTGCATCACTAAACGTCTCCTACGACCCTAGAGCAGTTTATTTTTAACCCCTTTAGACCCAGAACGTAATTTCCATTGTAAATTGGCTAATATTAGACTGTTTTAAGGATTATAAGCAATATTTTATAGATATGACCTGTTTAGTATCTTTATCCACGAGCTAATTTGGTATATTAAGTTATTTTTCGTGATTTTTATAACTTATAACAGACGATTTTTTTATAGGAAAGGAAAGATCTGGACCTGAAGGGGTTAATAGATAGTCAGTTAGTCAGTCAGTCAGTCAATCAGTCAGTCAGTTAGTCAGTTAGATAATCAATCAGTTAATAGATAGATAGTCAGTTAATCTTGCTGCGATCCTTCCCGCTATGACTAAGAGCGGTAATATTAACCTTGAGGTACACCGGTGAATAGCCACAGTCAGTGCTAGCGTTCTCGGCGTTCTCTCTATCCTTTACGGTCCTCTTCAGCGACAAATCTTGCCTTATTCGGCCTTATGACTCAGGGTTGCATAGGGTGTGTGTGTGTGTGTGTGTGTGTATGTGTGTGTGTGTGTGTGTGTGTGTGTGTGTGTGTGTGTCAATGGGTATGGTACAGGTGGTGAGTACGAATAACAGAGGTCTTTAAATGTGATGTCTTGATATTTTTTCCACCTGCAGCCTTGGATATTAATGACACAGGGATGATTCTTTGCCTATATCCATCCTTTTACTACAACTTTACATACTTTATACTATACTTTACTATATACTTTACTTACTATATAATACTGTACTACTATTATACTACCCAATAACCCGGTATCGCTGTATCTCTTTAGTTCGCGTTGATATCCATGGCTCAAAGTTTGTCCTTGTAAAGTCGTCATTGATCAGGACTTAGCAACTGTTGAGGAGGGGGAGGAGTGGGGGTGTTGTGGTGGGGGTGGGGTGGTTAGAGTGGGATTGGGGGTGTTGTGGTGGGGTGGGTTGGTTTGGGGTGGAGTCGGGGGGTTGTGGTGGGGGTGGGGTGGTTAGAGTGGGGTTGGGGTGTTGTGGATGGGGTGGGGTTTGTTGTGGTGGAGGTGCGGTGGTTAGAGTGGGTGTGGGGATGTTGTGGAAGAGAGTGGGGTGGTTAGAGTGGAGTAGGGGTGTTGTGGGGAGGGTTGGGGGTGTTGTAGATGGGGTGGGGATGTTGTAGAGGGGATGGGGGTGTTGTGGGGAGGGTTGGGGGTGTTGTGGATGGGGTGGGGATGTTGTGGGGAGGGTTGTGGGGGTTGTGGAGGGGTTGGGGGTGTTGTGGATGGGGTGGGGATGTTGTGGTAGGGGTGGGGGGGTTGTGGTGGGGGTTGGGGGGGTTGTGGTGGGGGTGGGGGGTCAGAGACTCCTAACAGATCTTTTTGTGGCAGTAATTGAGTTATAGGTTTCCAACTACTATTTGTTCCAGGTGGTAGTTAGATTATAGGCTTCTAACTACTATTTTTTCCAGGTGGTAGTTAGGTTATAGGCTCCTAACTACTATTTTTTCCAGGTGGTAGTTAGGTTATAGGCTCCTAACTACTATTTTTTCCAGGTGGTAGCTAGGTTATAGGTTCCTAACTACTATTTTTTCAAGGTGGTAGTTAGGTTATAGGCTCCTAACTACTATTTTTTCAAGGTGGTAGTTAGGTTATAGGTTCCTAACTACTATTTTTTCAGGTGGTAGTTAGGTTATAGGTTCCTAACTACTATTTTTTCAGGTTTGGGGGTGGGGGTGTTGTGAGGGCGGAGTTGTGGAGGGGGTGTTGTGGAGGGGGTGTTGTGGAGGGGGTGTTGTGGAGGGGGTGTAGGGGGGGTATGAACATAAGAACATCAGAAAATAAGGAAGCTACAAGAGTATGGGTGTTGTGGATGAGATGGGAGTGTTGGAGTGGGGTTGTGGGGGTGTTATGGAGGGGGTGGGGATGTTGTGGGGAGGTGTAGGGGGTTGTGGAGGCGGGGTGGATGTAGGGGTAGCGTGCCGACATGCTGGAGTCGACATTTATGCTTCCCGCGGCTCAAGGATGACGAGATTCTTGCGGCGGTATACGAGCCACGGCGACCCGGCTGCTTCGCATACAAATCACACACACCTACCACTAACGTATTACTAAACTACTAACTACATACGGTAACTATTACTTTATAGGCTATAGTGCGGCCATATATCTTTCAGGTACTTAACTATAAGACTATTACGTTATCGGTGTTGTTTATAATAAGTTTTGCAGTTTGTGTAGGAAATAGAAAGTTATATCCAGAATAACCAAAATCTTCGTGTAACTAAGTAGTAGTAGTAGTAGTAGTAGTAGTAATAGTAGTAGTAGTAGTAGTAATAGTAGTGGTAGTAGTAGTAAGTAGTAGTAGTAGTAGTAGAAGTAGTAGTAGTAGTAGTAGTAGTAGTAGTAATAGTAGTAGTAATAATAGTAGTAGTAGTAGTAGTAATAGTAGTAGTGGTAGTAGTAGTAATAGTAGTAGTAGTAGTAATAGTAGTAGTAGTAGTAGTAGTAGTAGTAGTAGTAGTAGTAGTAGTAGTAGTAGTAATAGTAGTAGTAGTAATAGTAGTAGTAGTAGTAGTAGTAGTAGTAGTAGTAGTAGGTAGTATGTAATAGTAGTGAGTAGTATAGTAGTAGTAGTAGTTAGTAGTAGTAGTAGTAGTAGTAGTAGTTAGTAGATAGTAGTATAGTAGTAGTAGTAGTAGTAGTAGTAGTAGTATGGTAGTAGTAGTAGTAGTAGTAGTAGTAGTAGTAGTAGTAGTAGTATATAGTAGTAGTATGTAGTAGTAAGTAAGTAGTAGTAGTAATTAGTAGTAGTGTAGTAGTAGTAAGTAGTATGTAGTTAGTAGTAGTTAGTAGTAGTAATAGACAGTAGTAGTAGTAGTAGTGATAGTAGTAGTAGTAGTAATAGTAGTAGTAGTAGTAGTAGTAATAGTAGTAGTAGTAGTAATAGTAGTAGTAGTAGTAGTAGTAGTAGTAGTAGTAGTAGTAGTAATAATAGTAGTAGTAGTAGTAGTAGTAGTAGTAGTAGTAATAATAGTAGTAGTAGTAGTAGTAGTAGTAGTAGTAGTAGTAGTAGTAGTAGTAGTAATAGTAATAATAGTAGTAGTAGTAGTAGTAGTAGTAGTAGTAGTAGTAGTAGTAGTAGTAGTAGTAATAGTAGTAGTAATAATAGTAGTAGTAGTAGTAGTGTGTTACCGGTATTGACTCGGAGGCAGCGCGGCCAGCTATCTTCCCGGCCTTACAGTACGCTTTTGCAGTGGCTAGCGGCGTTGTCGGTGCTGGTAAGGGTAGTGGTAGAAGCGGTAAAAGTATAAGTATAAGAAAGAAGAAAAAAAAGCCTACAGGTGCCATAGGCTTAAACGTAAAAAAAAGAAAAAAAGTAGTATAATAGTAAAACATTATTATACCACTTTTTTTTTTTTGGGGGGGGGGGAAATACAAACTATCTCCATAATGACCTGACTCAACCTATTCTGCGTCACCCGTACCCTCCATCCTCATACTATTACCGCTATACCTGTACGTACACGCAATCCTACCGCTACCTATATGGCGCAGGGAGAGTCGCTTGGTATAGCCTCCGCCGGGCCGTGGTTATAAGGGGCGAGGAAGCAAGGGTGTTTGCATAGCGTTCCCACCTTACCTTACCTGACCACCTGCTGACATTCCGGCTCCCCCACCCACGCAATCAACACTCCTTTATACCTGTAACCCCCAACCTCCCCATCCACTATAACCCCCAACCTCCCCATCCACTATAACCCCAACCCCCCCCCACTAACCCCCCCCCCAGCCACTATACCCCCCCCAGCCACTATAACCCCCCCCAGCCACTATACCCCCCCCCCCAGCCACTATAACCCACCCCAGCCACTATAACCCCCCCCAGCCACTATACCCCCCCCCATCCACTATAACCCCAACCCCCCCACTATAACCCCAACCCCCCCCCTATAACCCCCCCCAGCCACTATACCCCCCCAGCCACTATAACCCCCCCCCCAGCCACTATAACCCCCCCCCCACCCAGCCACTATAACCCCCCCCAGCCACTATAACCCCCCCCAGCCACTATACCCCCCCCCCACTATACCCCCCCCCAGCCACTATAACCCCCCCCCCCCCAGCCACTATAACCCCCCCCCCCCACAGCCACTATAACCCCAAACCTCCCCTTCAAATATACTAACCTCCAACCTTATTCCTACTTCAGACAATCCATATTTTGTCTCTGTCTCTTTCTAGCCACTAAATTTCTACTTTATTCCTACTGTAGGTCTCACGGCCTTTTGTAGCTTCCTTATTTTCGTATGTTCTTCAGTCCTATCAATCTATCAATCCATCTTCTAATATATTCTATCTGTCTCTGTCTTTTTCTCGCTTTCATAATATATACCAGCTGTCTGAGTCTCCTATGCAAAGAGAATGATTACCTTATATTATATCTTTACGTCTTCCTTCGTCAGACAATCCATCGACTAAGTATAAATCACTATAATGATAATAACAATAGTAATGATAATAATAATGACAATAAGGTAACTGGATGATGAAAAACAGATGTCAAAAAAAGGAAAAAAAGAGAAAAAATAAAACAGTCCTCCAATAAGTATAAATCACGCCTGAGTCTGCTAAGAGAATGATCATCCCGGCCTAAATGAACGGTACAAGCGATAGGGAGCCGTTACACCCTTGGTACCGTTGCGCCCCGCCAGGCTATAGCACAGTACCTGGGGCGCCCCGTGCACAGCCGGCTGAGGTGCACGGCTGAGTCACACATACTATCAGACATACTATCTATAAAAAGTCTTAAAAACTCATACCTATCTATAAAAGTCTTATCTATAAAAAGTATTAAAAGTTTATAGATCTTGGGACACGTTAGGTACGAGGCTATATCACCTTAGGACACGAGCATGTGATGATGGTTGGTTGCACACCACACACACACACACACACACACACACACACACACACACATGCACATACAGATCCGCACACACGCACACACTTGCAGATACACATACACACACACACACACACACATATATCTATCAATTTGTCTCTGTCTCTTTCTCGTTCTTTATATTTTTTATACATACATACATACATACATACATACATACATACATACATATATACATACATACATACATACATATTTCAACTTCAAATCGTCAAAGAGACATACTGTAAACGGCACTCAGCTCACCTTAACTCTATAAGGAATAATTTGTAAACTATTTTCGACGGATAGATTGCTTGGCCTAGAGAATATACTAGAGAAGAAAAAAATAAGATAATTTTTTTGCCCTTGGCCAGTCCTTTGTGAAGTAAAAAAAAAAAAGGTAGAAATATACGTACAAGTCGCCGTCCTATATATATTTATACATTAAAAAAAGCATGTCGGTAGAAATAGACAAGTCGCCCTTCTATTTATCAGGAGTCGCCATTATCACCCATGTTAGTTAAAGGTCACACTAGACCCAGGCCGAGGTCAAGACGCCTACCATGACCACCGTCCTCGCAGCGCCCTGACCCCTGTGACCATCCGATTATGCTATCACACTGTCCTACATTTGACCTGATTTGACTGGACACACGGGAAGAAACACAGACAATAAATACAACTTTGTACTTCTCTCTGTATTTCTATTTTTCTTTCTATGTACCACTTGTTCCCCCCTTCATTGTAAACTCCCCTCTTTTCTTAATAAACTTGTAAACAGACATTAAGAAACATTAAGAAACACAGTATAGTTGTAGCTTAACCCC
>JACEEZ010006904.1:452500-457500 GCA_016584305.1 Chionoecetes opilio
TCCCTATTTGAGCCACCCATGCAATTGTCAAAGGACTTAAAAAACCTAGGAATACTATAGCAATCCTGTGGGACTTCTAATGCCCTCCCATGACTAGATGACAAAAGATAGAGATTGTATAAAGTCTTCATAGCGCACCGGGAAGACAGGGTAAGGATGGGAAGATAGGGGAGAAATGGGAAGACAGGGAAAGGACGGGAGGACAGAAGGACGGGAAGACAGGGGAAAGGACGGGAAAAGAGGGAAAGGACGGGAGGACAGAAGGACGGGAAGCATACCATGGCGCGTCACAACTGATGGAAGGATGGAAGACACGAGGACATCCTGTGATCACTACACACATAGAAGGAACTGTCACTATGTATTATGCCCACTACCCACTCGTCCCTACCCTCAGACTAGTTTTGTGAGCTTGGTGATGTCTCTAAAGAAAACTGTATTAGACCCAGTTGAGAGAGAGAGAGAGAGAGAGAGAGAGAGAGAGAGAGAGAGGAGAGAGAGAGAGAGAGAGAGAGAGAGAGAGAGAGGAGAACAGAGAACTGACCGACGGAGACATGAAATGTGAGCTTGGAGAGAGAAAATGATTGCAGAGGAGAAGGAAGAGAGAGGAGAGAGATGGAGGAGGAGGAGAGAGAGAGAGAGAGAGAGAGAGAGAGAGAGAGAGAGAGAGAGAGAGAGAATAAGAGAGACAAGGCGGAACTGGAATTGTGAGCTTTGTCTAAGAAAATTGATGGTCAATGGAGGGAGATCGTGAGTTTGCTTAGGGGGAGGGAGGAGCGGATGGCTAATGGGTGTGGGAGAGCGAGGTGTGTGTGGTGAGAGTGTGTGGAGGTGGATGTAGGTGTTGGTAGGTGTGAGAGAGGTGAGTGTGGGGGAGAGAAGGGATATGGGTATTAAGATGATAGAGAGCGGTTGTTAAAAGGCCGGGTGGATGACCGTAAGTTTGTTATAGTGAGGAGGAGATGGAGAGAGGGAGAGATGGATAACGATGGAGATGGGGAGATGGGAGTGGAGATGTGGGGGATATAAGTCGATGTTGAGTTGGGGATATGTTCTGGTGTTTTTAGGTTCAGATGTGTTTGCACGTTCCCTGTTAGGTCGTAGGCTAGTTGGGTGTGTGGTGGGGGTGTGGTGTGTGTGTGGTATTGTAGTGTTGGGTGTGTGTGAGTGTGAAAAAACGTGTGATGGTAGGAAGGAAGTTGTGAGAAAGAGGGAAAGATGAGGAGGTAGATGCGAGATATGAGTGGTACATAGTACTGTAGATGAGGGAGATTCGAGGGAGAGTATTGAGATTGTAGAGTATGATGAGTGACGTGATCAGTAGAGAGGAGAGAGAGAGAGAGAGAGATATTCACAGTCAGGATATTTTTGCAGAAGTCTGAGGAGGATAATTTCTGAGTAGTTTTTTAGAAGGTTTCCAGCATAGTTTTTACACCGTTTCCCTTGTACATAAAAGGTCGTAAGGACATAGTGAGGCCTTAATAGTGTGTGTGTGTGTGTGTGTGTGTGTGTGTGTGTGTGTGTGTGTGTGTGTGTGTGTGTGTGTGTGTGTGTGTGTGTGTGTGTGTGTGTGTGTGTGTGTGGACAGGGAAATGTTGTTCATGAAAATATCGACCGTTTGGAATTATTTTTTGTTGTTGTTGTTATTTTTCTTCTTCTCAATTTGTTTTCCTCTTTCTTTTTTCTTTGTTATTGTTATTGTTGTGGTTGTTTATTTCTGTCCTTTCTTTCTTCTTTGTTATTGTTATTGTTGTGGTTGTTTATTTCTGTCCTTTCTTTCTTCCTTGTTATTGTCATTGTTGTTGTTGTTTATTTCTGTCCTTTCTTTCTTCCTTGTTATTGTTATGGTTGTGGTTGTTTATTTCTGTCCTTTCTTTCTTCCTTGTTATTGTTATTGTTGTGGTTGTTTATTTCTGTCCTTTCTTTCTTCCTTGTTATTGTTATTGTTGTGGTTGTTTATTTCTGTCCTTTCTTTCTTCTTCTCTTTTTCCTCCTTTAATTAATGTCATATTTTTCTTCTTATTATTATTCCAACTATTTAATTATCATTATTATTGTTGTTTTATAATGATTGTTGTTAGCATTGTTATAAATTATTATCCTCATTAATATCATTATCATTACTGTTATAACTCTTATCACTAGCTCTCATTGTTATCATAATCACTGTTTATTAATATTATCATCATTGTTATTACTATTATTATTATCATTAGTAGTAGTAGTAGTAGTAGTAGTAGTAGTAGTAGTAGTAGTAGTAGTAGTCGTCGTCGTAGTAGTAGTAGTAGTCGTAGTAGTAGTAGTAGTAGCAGTAGTAGTAACAATAATAATGATGATAATAACGTGATAATGATAAGAATGATAATAACAGCAACAGTTATAAATATTAATAACACCATTCATAACAGTCCTCACAGCAGTAATTACAGTGGTGACAAAGGTGTGTTGGGGGCACGAGAAAGCTGTGAGGCGTGCACTGTATACTGTAGAGGCCGCGTCAGCCAGTGTGTATATATAGCTATCAGTAGCAAGTAAAAGACACAGGCGTTTCACATTGCCAAACCTACGTGTGTTATTAGTGACACGCTACACACAACGTTTTATACCCTACCAGTTTACAAAAAGAAGAAAATCAGAATTGCAAGCCAAGCCAAGCCAAGCCAAGCCAAGCCAAGCCAAGCCAAGCCAAAACAACTCAAAATAAAATAAAACGTAAATAATAATAAAAAAAACGAAATAAAAAGTGTAAAATCTGAGTTGCAAGCCAAAATAACTCAAAATATAATAAAAACTCTAATAAAATAAAATAAAAACGAAATAAAAAATTTGAATTGCAAGCCAAAGTAACTCAAAATATAATATAAGCAAATAAAATGGAATAAAAACGAAATAATAACAAGCTACACCCATCACAAACAGTCAGAAGCAGCTAAACAAAGCATCACAGGTCTCTGCCTCGTGAGTGTGCGTGTGTTGTCTTGTGGTCCTAGAAAGTACAGTGGCAGCGACGGCATGTGGGTGTGGTTAGGGTTGGCTGCGTGAGATGTAGTGGTGGTGGTGGTGGTGTGGTGGTAGTGGTGGTGGTGGCTGTGGTGGTAGTGGTGGTGGTTATGGTGATAGTGGTGGTGGTGGTGTGGTGGTGTGGTGGTGGCTTTGGTGGTAGTGGTTGTGGTTATGGTGGCGGTGTAGTGGTGGTAGTGGTGGTGTGGTGGTAGTGGTGGTGGTGGCTGTGGTGGTAGTGGTGGTGTGGTGGTAGTGGTGGTGGTGTGGTGGTAGTGGTGGTGGCTTTGGTGGTAGTGGTGGTGGCTTTGGTGGTAGTGGTTGTGGTTATGGTGGCGGTGTAGTGGTGGTAGTGGTGGTGTGGTGGTAGTGGTGGTGGTGGCTGTGGTGGTAGTGGTGGTGTGGTGGTAGTGGTGGTGGCTTTGGTGGTAGTGGTGGTGGCTTTGGTGGTAGTGGTGGTGGTTATGGTGGCGGTGTAGTGGTGGTAGTGGTGGTGTAGTGGTAGTGGTGGTGGTGGCTGTGGTGGTAGTGGTGGTGTGGTGGTAGTGGTGGTGGCTTTGGTGGTAGTGGTGGTGGTTATGGTGGCGGTGTAGTGGGTATGGTTGTGTAGTGGTAGTGTAGGTGGTGGTAGAGGTGGCGGCTATGTAGGTAGTGTAGTGGTTGTGGTAGTGGTGTTGGTGTAGTGGTGGTTATGTAGGTGGTGTGGTGGCTATGGTGGATATGGTGGCGGTGTAGTGGTGGCTTTGGTGGTAGTAGTGTCGTGGTGTGATGCTGGTAGCGGTGTGGTGGTAGTCGTGGTGGTGGTGGACAGTTGGCAGCCAGGCATGCAGGAGACAAGATAAGTACAGGAAGAGTAACGAATTCTCAAGCTAACCACGCATTTCCGCCTCCTTAGGAAATTATTAGAGTCCTTACCGACGTGACGCTACCTTTTTGTCCTCCCACCACCACCACCACCTACATGAACACCAATATCCACGTTAAAAAGAGGATTAAGATATGCAGGAAGGAAGGTCGAAGCTGAGAGAGGCTGAACATTTTGGAGCTGGATTTGGATTGATTACTACTCCTCTCTCTCTCTCTCTCTCTCTCGTAAGTAGTAGTAGACGTAGTAGTAGTAGTAAATGGGGTGTGGCAGGTAAAAGAAACAGATTGTAATGCCAAAATAGGAGAAAAGGTGGCTGGATTTGGAGCTGTTTTGATATCTAGTGAGCAGCGCAGATGTGTACAGCTTCAGGGAGACGCGTGGAGGCGGCAGGTGGCGAGCGAGGTAGTGGGGGCAGCTGACTTAGGACAGTTCAGTGACCGCTGGAGCTTGGCTTGGCTTGGGTGTAGGTAGCGTGTGTCTGTCTTTAGCTTGCTACTGTTCTAATGTATTTGTAGCTGCTTGTGACTGTTTCTGATATGTTTTGTAGCTGCTTGTGACTGTTTTTAATGTGTTTTATAGCTGCTTGTGACTGTTTTGTAGCTGCTTGTGACTGTTTCTAATGTGTTTTATAGCTGCTTCTGACTGTTTTGTAGCTGCTTGTGACTGTTTCTGATATGTTTTGTAGCTGCTTGTGACTGTTTCTGATATGTTTTGTAGCTGCTTTTGACTGTTTCTGATATGTTTTGTAGCTGCTTGTGACTGTTTCTGATATGTTTTGTAGCTGCTTTTGACTGTTTCTGATATGTTTTGTAGCTGCTTTTGACTGTTTCTGATATGTTTTGTAGCTGCTTTTGACTGTTTCTGATATGTTTTGTAGCTGCTTGTGACTGTTTCTGATATGTTTTGTAGCTGCTTGTGACTGTTTCTGATATGTTTTGTAGCTGCTTGTGACTGTTTCTGATATGTTTTGTAGCTGCTTTTGACTGTTTCTGATGTTTTGTAGCTGCATTTAACTGTTTCTGATGGTTGTAGGGGACGTGTGTCTTTTACTTGCTACTGTTCTGATGTTTTGTAGCTGCTTCTGACTGTTGTTGATGGGTGTAGAAGCTGTAGCGTGTACCTTTGGCTTGCT
>JACEEZ010006904.1:480000-520000 GCA_016584305.1 Chionoecetes opilio
AGGTAGAGGGATGGGAGGGTGTGCAAAAGGGATGGGGGATGGGAGGGGTGTGTAAAAGAGATGGGGAAGGGGATGGGAGGAGAAGGGATGTGCAAAATAAATGGGGAAGGGGATGGGAGGAGAAGAGAAGGGGGTGTGTAAGGGAGGGGAAAGAGGGGAATAGGAGGGGATTGGGAGGGGAAGGGTGTGTGTAAGGGAGGGGAAAAAGGGGAATAGGAAGGGAATGGGAGGGGAAGGGTGTGTGTAAGGGGATGTTAATGCCTGAGAAATGGCTCTAAACTTCATTTTATCCTCATCATCAATTGTTGCTTTTTGTGTTTTTCTGTTTAAGGTGCAAATATTATAACCAGGAATAATATGATGGCTAGACGTATGTATATATTTATTAACCTGTATTTATCGATTATATCAATACTACCTCTGTACCTTTATTGTCTATGTAGCCTACTTCCCTTCCCTTGCTGCATATATACATAATTACATGAAGGTCCCGGGACACCCAAAACATCTGTTAGAAAAATATAAGAAAAAGGAAAAAACAGGCGCCCACTCAAAACACTTTTCTTGGCCGCGTTAATTCTAATGTTCTTATGTTCTTATGTTAAGGAATAAACAGACGATAAATCCTACATGGCAACCTTGAGCAACACCTGCACAGTGTTGCCACGTTAGCGGGGAAGGTGAGGTGGAAACAGAGGGTAGAAGTGCGGATGTGGCAACTGTGGCAGGAAAAAAAGCGATCGAACAGAGAGAGAGAGAGAGAGAGAGAGAGAGAGAGAGAGAGAGAGAGAGGGGGGGGTGAAGGGTCAAATTTGTGACCTCTGCTCCGTTACACAGGTCTTATTACGCTGGTCTTGCGTATTAATGTTTGGTGGTGGTGGTGGTGGTGGTGGTTGTGGTGGTGGTGGTGGTGGTGGTGGTGGTGGTGGTGGTGGTGGTGGTGGTGGTGGTGTGGTGGTGGTGGTGGTGGTGGGGGTGGTGGTGTGGTGGTGGTGGTGGTGGTGGTGGTGGTGGTGGTGGTGGTGGTGGTGGTGGTGGTGGTGGTGGTGGTGGTGTGGTGGTGGTGGGTGGTGTGGTGGTGGTGGTGGTGGTGGTGGTGGTGGTGGTGGTGTGGTGGTGGTGGTGGTGGTGGTGGTGGTGGTGGTGGTGTGGTGGTGGTGTGTGGGGTGGGTGGTGGTGGTGGTGGTGGTGGTGGTGGTGGTGGTGGTGATGGTGGTGGTGGTGGTGGTGGTGGTGGTGGTGGTGGTGGTGGTGGTGGCATGATGCAAAGTCACTAATATTCCAATAGTGACTCTGGTTATGTTTTGTGTTGGCGTCACCCTTTATCAGTCTTTTTTTTTTTTTTTTTTTTACATCCTGGCCTATAGCACCTGTTAGGCAGTGACCTCCAGGGCAGGGATGATAGGCCCTGGAGGTTCACTTGAGGGCTGTGATGGTTGGTCCTCGCCCGTGGTGGCGCAGGCAGGATTTTTATAGTGACGCCTGTGATTAGAGGCTCATGCCGCCCCCCTGTGTCCTCCGATGCACTCGCAATCGAAGGTAGAGTTAATGAGCAGCATGTGAGTGTTCTTAGGCCACTCGACGGTGCAGAAAGATCCTATGTGGATATTCGCCCTCATAGGGGATCGAACTCTGTGGTCAGTGAGCACGCCACTTGGAGACACTAACAATCTGCTACCGCCTCCTCTACTTACATTACAACTGTGTGTAGAAATCTGATGTGTTATTGTTATTTATTCCTCCTCCTCCTCCTCCTCCTCCTCCTCCTCCTCTCCTCCTCTCCTCCCTCCTACCCCCTCCTCCTCCTCCTCCTCTTCCTCCTCCTCTTCCTCCTCCTCTTCCTCCTCCTCCTCCTCCTCCTCCTCCCCCAGCGTGTGCCTAAAATGCTGTAATGCGGTGCCGTAATAATAAGAGGCCGGCAGGTCAAAGCACTTGCCGAACACACAATAGCAAGACATTCACACATTTTCCTTCACACAAATCATAACGTTTGTTTTTGAAGGACGAAATTGATTGAATAATATCGAGATTTTCGTATGATGATTTCTTTTTCAACTGTTAGTGTTCAAGGTGTTAATTAGTGTTGCTGTAACCTTTGTATTAATGAGACTAAAAACATCACCTCATAATAATAATAATAATAATGATAATGACAGCAACTCAAAAACAACCAACTGATAAATTACAATAATAACTAAGTAAACCCTCTCTAATTCGAACTAATTGGGGGGAGACCTGGGTAGAATTAGTAGTAAGTCCGAATTATCCGATGGTTACCTAGCTCCTCCTATCCATCTACACTGACCTATCATGAACGGTTTCTGAATTATCAACTTATATATTTACTATAACGCGTTCAGCTCACAACTTGCTTCTCACACAGCAACACTTACCCATCAAAAGTTATTGTAAATGGATGGATCTACAATTGCATCCCCGGCATTTCCAATTATATATCGAAAAAATATTTTCGAGATTTCTGGCTGCTCAAAAATATTCCAAAATTGACGACGATCAATGTTTTTGTTATTTTGCCGCAAACCTATGAGTCGTAGAAGAAAACTTATCGAAGTAACAAAGGTTCATCTTGCGGTGTTCTACATGATGCAGTAATCGGTTTGTCAAAACATCTCATGGTTGTTGAGAAAATGTATATTTTGTATAAATGTACGAATATGCTATTTTCTCGGTTATTTACCGATCAATATTTTTTTGCTTTACGCCAAATATAGCCCTTGATCTACTTCATATTTAATTATCTATACATGTTGCACTTATCTGCCATAGTTATTTAGTTATTGAAAAAAACGTGATTTAAAAAAAAATCAAGGCATATCCCTTGCAAAATTTGCAATATTTTTTGAAAAATAGATTTCCTGGAAAATTTGTTCCCTGCAGTTTTTGGGCATGCTGAACACGAATATGGAGTCAGTTTTCAGTTACAATGATTAGAAGTCCCTATTTCAGCCAATTCACAATGACGTGATACTTCCAGATATTCCTTAAAAAACACAAATTAGACAAAACTTCTAAACGTTCGATTTAGAGAGGGTTTACTACCACTTCTATCTCTACTACTGCTACTACTACTACTACTATACTACTACTACTACTACTACTACTACTACTACTACTACTACCAGTGGTGGGCGCCGTTAATCAAAAGTTAACTTCGTTAACCGTTAATCCGTTATCCAAAAAATTAACTTCGATAACCGTTAATCAGTTAATTATTTAAAAATGTAACGGAAGTTATCGATAAACCGTTAACGCTAACTTTTATTATAAAAAAAAAAAAAATCTGTTTTTGCTCTAAAACCACCTAAAAACACCTTTGAAAAGTGCCAAAAACTATAAAATCAGCCTTTATGGTTTTTTTAAGGGCTTTAGAACCCAAAAACTATAGTTTTTTTGCTTTAGAGTTAAAAAAAATTTAAAGGCAGATTTTATAGTTTTAACTTAAAAAAACCTAAAAAAGGCTGATTTCATAGTTTTGGCCCTGTTTTAGGTTTTTAAAGGCTTTTACAGCCAGAAAAGGGTGAAAAAAAACCTTAAATGAAACACAATATTAGTATTAAACTAAAAAACATTATTGATAAAGTGGCCGAAAGAAATATATAAAAAAAAATGAAAAACACGATATTACATAAGTTTAATTGAAAAGTTATTTATAATAATAAGTGGCGTGATATCGGGGCTGCCAGAATGACGCGTACAATATTAAATATACTAACACTACATCTGTATTGAAAATCTGAAAATAATAGAAACTTTTAAACGTTTACCGGTTTTTAGGAAATTTTTGGGTTAGCGGACTTGAGTTAACGGAAGTTAAATGTAACGGAAGTTAATTAGTCCGATAATGATTTCCAAAGTTAACTTAAAAGTTAAATCTTTAACAAAAATGTTAACTTCGTTAATTAACGATTAACGGATTAACGGTTTGGTGCCCACCTTTGACTACTACTACTACTACTACTACTACTACTACTACTACTACTACTACTACTACTACTACATACTACTACTACTATACTACTACTACTATACTACTATACTACTACTACTACTACTACTTACTTACTACTACTACTATACTACTACTACTACTAATACTACTACAAATACTACTACTACTATACTACTACTACCTACTACTACTACTACTACTACTACTACTACTACTTACTACTACTACTACTAAACTACTACTAAATACTACTACTACTACTACTACTACTACTACAAACTACTACTACTATACTACTACTACTACTACTAACTACTACTACTACTACTACTAATACTACTACTACTACTACTACTACTACTAATAGTACTATACTACTACTACTACTACTACTACATACTACTACTACTACTACTACTACAATACTACTACTATACTACTAACTACTACTACACAAATACTACTACTACTACTACTATAATACACTACTACACTACTACTACAAATACTACTACTACTACTACTACTACAACACTACTACTACTACTACTACTACTACTACTATATACTACTACATACTACTATACTACTACTAATACTACTACATACTACTACTACTACTACTATATACTACTACTACTACTACTACACTACTACAATACTACTACAAATATACTACTACTACTACTACTACTACTACTACTACACTACTACTACTACTTACTACTACATACTATAACTACTACAATATACTACTACTACTACTATACTACTACTACTACTACTACTACTACTACTACTACTACTATTACTACTACTACTACTACAAATACTACTACAACTACTACTACAAATACTACTACTACTACTACTACTACTACTACTACTATTACTACTACTACTACTACTACTACAAATACTACTACTATACTACTACTACTACTACTACTACTACTACTACTACTACTACTACTACTACTACTACTACTACTACTACTATAATAATAATAATAATAAAGTATTGGTTATAATAATGATAATAATGATAATAATAATAATATCAATAATAAATACATAGAGTCATAAAATCATAAAAAAAGACAGATTTTGATCCAATTACACGAAACTCAATGAAGCAACGATTTTTTTTGATAACGCTAATGACTTCCCAACAATAACAAACGAAAATAAATAGAAAAACATAAAACTGTACACATCAAAGTTAATTAGAAGACCAATTAATGAAGACATAAGAACATAAGAACATAAGAAAATAAGGAAGCTACAAGAGGCCATACAAGACGATGATATATGAATTAACATAAAAAAATAAAACTACAGAGCAGGAAATAAATCTTATAAAAATTCGATGTTGTTATGTTTTTCGATAATCATTAAGACAACCTTTTTTATAACATTTACTCCTGTCCTCTCCCTAAATAATAACCAAATAGCCAAATATAACCTTTTTTACAACCCTACTTCCCCTAACACAACCTTTTTTATAACATTTACTCCTGTCCTCTCCCCAAATAATAACCAAATAACCTAATATAACCTTTTTTACAACCCTACTTCCCTTGACACAACCTTTTTTTATAACATTTACTCCTTTCCTCTCCCCAAATAATAACCAAATAACCTTTTTTACAACCCTACTTCCCCCAACACAACCTTTTTTATAACATTTACTCCTGTCCTCTCCCTAAATAATAACCAAATAACCAAATATAACCTTTTTTACAACCCTACCTCTCCTAATACAACCTTTTTTATAACATTTACTCCTGTCCTCTCCCTAAATAATCACCAAATAACCTAATATAACCTTTTTTACAACCCTACTTCCCTTAATACCTTTTTTACAACCCTACTTCCCCTAACACAACCTTTTTTACAACATTTACTCCTGTCCTCTCTCTAAATAATAACCAAATAACCTAATATAACCTTTTTTACAACCCTACTTCCCCTAACACACACACACTTCACAACTTAATAACCTAATAACATAACATAACCTTTTAACAACCCTTCTACTCTTCTCATTTCGATCTACGTGTTGTGTTGTTGTGTCCTTCCTGATGGAATTCGATACCACTACAAGGGGTGAACGAGTGTGCATGGATCCTGCTCTTCCCGCGTCTCGATCCTGTATGTGATAGGGAGGCAAGGAGGAGGAAGTAGGGAGGCCTGTTTTGCTTATTCGATATATTTGTGTTTTTCATTTTTTCATTGAACTTTCTGTGTCTACTTGTTTTGATAGATAGATAGATAGATAGATAGATAGATAGATAGATAGATAGATAGATAGATAGATAGATAGATAGATAGATAGATAGATAGATAGATAGATAGATAGATAGATGATGATGATTAGATAGATAGATGATTGATTGATTGATGATGATGATTGATTGATGATTGATTGATTGATTGATTGATTGATTGATTGATTGATGATGATGATAGATAGATGATGATGATAGATAGATTGATGATTGATGATAGATAGATAGATAGATAGATAGATAGATAGATTGATTGATTGATTGATTGATTGATTGATTGATTGATTGATTGATTGATTGATTGATTGATTGATTGATTGATTGATTGATTGATTGATTGATTGATTGATTGATAGATAGATAGATAGATAGATAGATAGATAGATAGATAGATAGATAGATAGATAGATAGATAGATAGATAGATAGATAGATAGATAGATATTGACCACAGCATTAAGAATTACTCATAATACCATTAATAAATAGACAAAAAACATAATGTCTAGAAATGAAACTTTCCTACAAATTTGAGTAAGTAAGAAACTGCAGTCTAGCAAGATACATTTCACTTGATTAAGAAGGAAGTGTGTGTGTGTGTGTGTGTGTGTGTGTGTGTGTGTGTGTGTGTGTGTGTGTGTGTGTGTGTGTGTGTGTGTGTGTGTGTGTGTGTGTGTGTGTGTGTGTGTGTGTGTGTGTGTCGTGTGTGTGTGTAAAAAAATGACTCGTATAATATCGATCTATAATTGGATTCCGATAATTACCTTAGGATTGTCGTATATTTAGGAGGTTGACGGACTCCCTCACAGTATTAACCCCTTGAGGCCCAGAACGTAATTACATTTCCATTGTAATTTGGGTACCATTAGACGATTTTTAGTGAATATAAGCAATATTTTATAGATATGACCTGTTTAGCATCCTTGTCCACCAGTTAATTTGATATATTCAGTCACTTTTCGTAATTTTATGGCTAACAACAGACGATTTTATTTAGCAAAGGAAAGATTTGGGTGTGAAGGGGTTAAGGAGGTTCACAGACTCCCATAACAGTATTAACAATCTCTCAAGTGTCACCAGGAAACACTAAGCTATTTTTCAGTCCATTAAATACGTATGCAGTGTATTATTATGTATGAGATATTTCAAGTCACTTAATGATAAATACATTACTACAAATGATAAATGATAAATACATACTTAATGATAAATACATTCCAGTTATTCTTCGTCACCTGTACTGTGTATTGCCTCCTACACCTGTCTCCTTTGTGGGGTTAATGTCCCTGTGATTAGCTACCGTAGATAACAGTAAAGTCGCCAGGTCAACTTTTGTTTCTGTTTACAGACGTGTGGTGGCGTTAATACTTACATTTCTACATCCATGATTTCAGGAAAGTTAGAAGGGGCTATCTGGAGACTCTGTGTCATTTTGTGTCTTCATCTGTGTCATAGTATGGCTATAAATAAACAAATTATAAAAATATCTACAAAGTGGCTACCAACAGTAGAGTCGCCATCTAGTGTTTATTTACTGAGTGTCCTACCGCTGTCGTCGACGCCCGAAAAAAAAATGCGTAGCGAAATTTGAAACCGTATATACTTGCAGCTACAAAGCATAAAACAACGCTGAAACAGGGTAGATTATACAGTCATGATATAAACTACTGTGTATCATCTTCAGTGGCACATAAAAGCCAGTAGTGATGCTATAAATCGTAATATTTGGCGGTTGGCGACATCACTACAGGTGGCGACTTTACTGTTATCTACGGTAGCAGTTATGTGACGGGACTGATTAATTAGTTGATGGTATATGAGTGTCTGGGTAATCATAGAGGAGAGTTGTTAAGGCCTTGCAGTATAGGAAAGGGACAGACAGGAGGTGTTATCAAATATATTCAATCTCACTGGCTACCAATACTCTTACTCTCTTACTTACTCTTACTTACAGTTTCTTACTCTCTGTTATAAGAATCAGTTGTTGTTTCATGATGTGTCCTTGTGAGATTGTAGTTTTTTTTAGGTTTTTATCGTTTTCTCCACAGTGGATGAGAGAGAGAGAGAGAGAGAGAGAGAGAGAGAGAGGAGAGAGAGAGAGAGAGGAGGAGAGAGAGAGAGAGAGAGGAGAGAGGAGAGAGAGAGAGAGGAGAGAGAGAGAGAGAGAGAGAGAGAGAGAGAGAGAGAGAGAGAGAGAGAGAGAGAGGAGAGAGAGAGAGAGAGAGAGAGAGAGAGAGAGAGAGAGAGAGAGAGAGGAGAGAGAGGAGAGAGAGAGAGAGAGAGAGAGAGAGAGAGGAGAGAGAGAGAGAGAGAGAGAGAGGAGAGAGAGAGAGAGAGAGAGAGAGAGAGAGAGAGAGCCTCCTCAACCCACGAGCCAGGCCCTCCCATTCTACCCGTGCGGCCCACAACATCGACCATCAGGTGACTGTGCCCTTCGCGAGGACGGAGCATTACCTCCGCTCCTTCCTACCCCGCTATGGTCGGCTATGGAACACCTTGGTGCGCCAGACCGACCTGCACCTCACCACTTCCCTGCACGCCTTCAAATCGGGCGTAAGTGTCTGGCTGTAAGCGGAACTAACGCAATAGAAACATGTAATAAATATAATGACTAAACATTTGTATTATAAGATTAATGTTATAGATAAGTATACTTTCTTTATATTATGTGTATTAGCGTATAGTTGTTAGTATAATTTATTAATCACTAGTGTATCAGTATTAGTTTATAGTAGAGAATTGCTGTACTTTTTCCATATTATTTGTATAATTATTGTCATGAATAAAATATAATACTGCTAGAGATAGTCCTTGGCGTCCCAGACTTTAGCACATCAACTCTCCTTTTGTTTTCAATGTATTAAGTTTAAAAAAGAAAAAGAAGAAAAAAAAGAGAGAGAGAAGGAAAACCACTTCCACACAATATACCACCCGATCGCTGGCTTGCTGGCGCCGTCTCAAGCTTGCTTTTTCATGGATCATATTCCCTACCAGACATCTCATCTTTTTGTCTGTTTATTCCCGACCTCTGTTAAAAACAATGATCGTGCAATACTAGTGAGAGAGAGAGAGAGAGAGAGAGAGAGAGAGAGAGAGAGAGAGAGAGAGAGAGAGAGAGAGAGAGAGAGAGAGAGAGAGAGAGAGAGAGAGAGAGAGAGAGAGAGAGAGAGAGAGAGAGAGAGAGAGAGACAGACATACATAGACTCAGACACAGAGAAAGACAGAGACAGACACAGATAGACAGACACACAGAGACACAGACTCACAGACAGAGATCAACAGACAGACACAGACTCACATACAGACAGAGACACAGACAGACACACACACACACAGACAGACATAAAAAAAAAACTGGTACATACAAGTAGCGGTGAAATAACCAAACAAAAAAAGTAAAAACATTCGTCCTTAACGCAAGGTCTCGGGGAGTAAGAAAAAAAAGACTTCCCTCACGGCCACAGAATCAGCGTGATTGCCATAACGGGATACACCCAACACCTTGTCCCTCCCGCAGAAGCAACACACCACAGGCGACTCAACACCTTTAGTACACCACCAACACCTTCCTTAGAGGTGTTGGTGGTGTCTCTCTCTTAGGGATACAATTAAGGAGATGTAGGAAAAGTTCGAACAGCTAGTAATCAGGGTAGAACAAGAAGTAACGGATTCAAACTTGAAAAGCGTAGATCTATAAAGGAATTAGGGAGAAACTGGTTCACAAATAGGGTGGTGAATGATTGGAATGGACTCAGTTTATTAGGTAGTTAGTGCGGAGTCAATAGGGAGCTTTAAAAGGAGCACCAACACCCTTTCTCTGTATACTCTAACCTCCTAAACCTGTAGATTCGAGCCAACAATTTTTTTTCTATTAATTTTTACTACTACTACTACTACTACTACTACTACTACTACTACTACTACTGTACTACTACTACTACTACTACTACTACTACTACTACTACTACTACTACTACTACTACTACTACTACTACTACTACTACTTTTTTTTAAGAAAGATACCTCCACCGCTTGTTTATTTGCGGACTCCATTAACTGGTTGCCAGTAGCCCAACTCTGATCGCTACTGACTGTGGCATCCAACCATAGGCTACTACTACTTATCCACTACCTACTCTCCTCTCTCCGTCACCTACACTAAAATGCCGCTCTCCACTACAGTGGCCTGGTAGTTCAGGCCAGCTAAATCGATGGTTGTAGGGGCGGAATATCTAGTACCCCTGAGACATAGGAGGGCAGACCTAAGCAGGGAGAAGGAGAGACGGCATCTCATCCAGGCGACAACGCTACTACTACTACTACTACTTACTACTACTACTTGTACTATCCACTATCGCCTCAACCTCATCTCTGGAAATAGGAATAACTGTAGTATTGTTAAAAATCTTGTACAGGCTTTGAAAATTGAGTGTAAGTGTGCTGGGAAACTTCATGAGTGAGACTGTGTGTGGACAAGAGTTTTTTTTGTCTTCATCGGGTTATGTATATATTTTTTTCTAACTCAGTCAGTCAAGTCAGTTTTTTTAGGGGGGTTGACTTATTGACTTATTATTCGGTGGGTCGGTAAAAGGGGTGGGAGGGGATATTGAGAAGGGGGGGTTATAAGTCACAAGCTCCATAGGTTGTGACTCATCGGGGTTAACTATATGGATTCCCTGCACCGATTTGGTTGTGAAAGCGACATTCCTGACAGCCAGCCGCTCATATTATGTCAAAGTGTCTAGAGTGAAGGTGACTGACTGACTGACTGACTGACTGACTGGCTGACTGACTGACTGACTGACTGACTGACTGACTGACTGACTGACTGACTGACTGACTGACTGACTGACTGGCATTTGAGAGGATAGTTGTGCCGCATGGAAATTTTAGATGACTAAAAAAACATGTGACCTTCTTATTTTTTTTTTTTTCTTATTGTCCTTTCTTACTATTGTTCTCTCTTTTTTTATTCCTCTATGCATTTACTTAATAATGTATCTATTTTGCTATCTTCTTCTTCTTCTTCTTCTTACATAAGAACATAAGAAAATAAGGAAGCTACAAGAGGCCGCGAGACCTACACGTGGTAGTTCCTGTCACCTAACACTACCTACATCCACATTCCATCCCCATCCATGAACCTATCCAGCCCCTCTTTAAAGCTCCCTAATGACTCCGCACTAACTACCTGTCTACTGAGACCATTCCAATCATTCAGCACCCTATTTGTGAACCAGTTTTTCCCTATTTCCTTTTTAAATCTACTCTTTTCCAGCTTGAATCCGTTACTTCTTGTTCTACCCTGGTTAAAAGCCGTAAGAACTTTTCCTACCTCTCCTTTATTAAATCCCTTTATCCACTTAAAAACTTCTATCAGATCGCCCCTTACTCTGCGTCTCTCGAGTGAGTGTAATTTTAATAACTTCAATCTCTTCTCATAACTAAAGTTACGCATCTCTTGTATCATTTTGGTCATCCTTCTCTGCACTGTTTCTAACAAGGCTATATCCATCCTGTAATATGGAGACCAAAACTGAACCGCATAGTCTAGGTGAGGCCTGACTAGAGCCAGATAAAGCTTTAGAATAACTTCCGCACTTCTACTTTTAACACTTCTGGTAATGAATCCTAACACTCTATTAGCTCTATTTCTGGCCTCAATTTCTTGGCCCTTTCTTCCTCTTCTTCTTCTTCTTCTCTCTTTCCCTCCCCACCTCTACCGTTATTCAAGTACGCTATGCTGTTATTCATAGTCTAAATTGGAGTCTCTTTTTGTAATCTAAAACAATTCCTTCCTTCCTCCTCCTCCTCCTCCTCCTCCTCCTCCTCCTCCTCCTCCTCCTCCTCCTCCTCCTCCTCCTCCTCCTCCTCGAAGTTTGTTTCTTCCTTTTGTTTGCTTGTATGAATCTGTCTGTCTGTCTGTATGTGTGTATGTCTGTGTCTATCTCCAACGTGAATTCAAGTGTTATATTTTATTGTATTTTTTACGTTCCCTGACCTAACACTAGAATCAAACTGGTAATTAACATGCTCTTATAAGGTAAAATACACGCACGCACATACACACACACACACACACACACACACACACACACAACACACACACAACAACACACACACACACACACACACACACACACACACACACACATGTACATACAACAACAAAACAATTTATTTATATTCATCTATTTTCGTCATCTTTTATATACGTAAGTCATCTGTTTGCGTCGCGTTGTCATGGTAACGGGAGACGCCATACTCCTCTTCTTCTTCTTGTGACCACTTCTTCCCCACAACACACTCACTCACTCACACAAGACAGGCCAAGTCGTATGGTTTTCCAGCACGCTTATAGGAGCATATAGAAAGAACGCTGGTGTTAAATAGTTAACTAAGTGAAATAAATAGCCAAGGGAAGAGTTGATAGGATTGTTAACTAAGGAGATTCGTCGAAGTTGAAGAGGACCTATGAAGCGATACTAAGCGTCAAAGGCCCCAAGAAGAAGAAGAAGAAGAAGATATAGAAGAAGAAGAAGAAGAAGAAGTTGTTGTTGTTGTTGATCGAAGGACAACATGGAAGGAAGGAAGGAAAGAGATAGTCATTTTGTCACCGATCTTACACTGGGTTTGGTGGAGACGTTACGTGAGTGTGTGTGTGTGTGTTGGGGGGGGGTTGTCTGTGTGTGTGTGTGTGTGTGTGTGTGTGTGTGTGTGTGTGTGTGTGGTGTGTTGGGTGTGTGTGTGTGTGTGTGTGTGTTGGGAGGGGAGTGTGTTGGTGGGGCGTCTGTGTGTGTGTGTGCGTGTCTCTGTGTGGTGTGTGTTGGGGGGGTTGTTGTGTGTGTGTGTTGTGTGTGTGTGGTGTGTGTGTGTGTTTGTGGTGTGTGTGCGTTGTGTGTTGTGTGTGTGGGTGTGGGTGTGTGTGTGTGGTTTGTGTGTGTGTGTGTGTTGTGGTGTGTGTGTGTGTTGTGGTTGTGTGTTGTGTTTGGGGTTGTGGTTGTCTGTGTGTGTGTTGTTGTGTGTGTTGTGTTGTGTTGTGGTGTGTGTGTGTTGTTGTGTGTGTTGGGGGGGGTGTGTGTGTTGTGTGTGTGTGTGTGTTGTTGTGTGTGTGTGTGGGGGGTGTGTGTGTGTGTTGTGGTGTGGGTGTTTGTTTGTTGTGTGTGTGTGTGTTGTGTGTTGGATGTGTGTTGCGTTGTGTGTGTTGTTGTTGTGTTGGGTTGTTGTGTGTGTGTGTGTGTGTGTGTGTGTGTGTGTTGTGTGTTGTGTGGGTTGTGATGTGTGTTGTGTGTGTGTTGTTGTGTGTGTGTGTGTGTGTTTGTTGTGTGTGTGATGTTGTGGGGGTATGTTGTTGGTATGTTGTGTTGTGTGTGTGTGTATGTGTTGTGTGTGTGTTGTTGTTGTGTGTGTGTGTGTGTAGTGTGTATTGTGTATGTTGTGTGTGTGTATGTGTGTGTATGTGTGTTGGGTTGTATGTTGTTGTATGTTATGTGTATGTATGTCATGTATGTATTGTATGTTGTTTGTATGTGTATGTATGTATGTATGTATGTTGTATGTGTGTGTATGGTATGTATGTGATGATGTAGTTATGTATGTCTGTGTGTATGTATGTTGATGTAGTGTATGTAGTGTATGTATGTATTATGTATGTATGTTGTGTAGTTGTATGTTGTTGTATGTATTGTATGTATGTATTGTGTATGTATGTGTGTGATGTATGTATGTTGTATGTATGTATGTATTATATGTATGTGATGTGTGTATGTATGTATTAGTATGTTATTGGTATGTATATATGTATGTGATGTGTTGTATGTATTTGTTGTGTATGTATGTATGTTATGTATGTATGTTATTATGTATGTATGTGTGTATGTATTGTGATGTATGTATGTATGTATGTATGGTATATGTTATGTATGTATGTTATGTATTGTATTATGTATATGTTATGTATGTATGTATGTATGGTATGTATGTTGTAGTATGTTGTATGTATGTATTGTATGTATGTTATGTATGTATGTATGTATGTATGTTATGTAGTATGTATGATGCATGTATGTATGATGTATGTATGTATGTATGTATGTATGTATGATGTATATGTATGTATGTATGTGTATGTATGTATGTATGTATGTATGTATGTATGTAGTGTATATATGTATGTATGTATGTATGTATGTATGTATGTATGTATGTATGTATGTATGTATGTATGTATGCATGTATGTATGTATGTATGTGTATGATGTATGTATGTATGATGATGTATGTATGTATGTATGCATGTATGTATGTATGTATATGTATGTATGTATGATATGTATGTATGTATATGTATGTATGTATGTATGTATGTATGTTGTATGTATGTATGTATGTATAGTATGTTATGTATGTATGTATGTATGCATGTATGAAAGTAAGAGGGAAAAAAACAAGGGTGGGATGAACAGTGACTGGCATGGACCTTTATTTTAGTTTTTCTAGTGTTATTCCAGTGTTTTTTTCATATTTTATTTAGAGATACCAAATCACTCCTTTCTTTCTCTCAATTAATGCCAAAACACATAACAAAAAAGAAACACACACAAACATTTAAACACAACATTGACTTTAGCAAACTTTTTATTACATCTTTTTGTCAGTATCTCATGATGTAAAAAAAAAAAAAAAAAAAAAAAAAAAAAGTAAAACGGTAAAAAAAAAAGGGGGGGTTGATTACGTGCAGGCGTTGTGATCGTTGCAGAGGGCGTGATGGGCGTGCAGGACGTGAGTGTGGCGTCGCGTACGGGCGTGGAGCGGGCGGCGATGATGGCGTGGGAGCAGCGCCATAACGTCGTCATGCCACAAGCCCTGAGGAGTCTGTACATGGCTACTGATGGCTTCAAACTCACCTGGAACTACTCGATAGCTGGTATAGACTCTCGAAATGATTTAATAGCTGGTATCAGGGTCACAGAGTCTGGCTGGTACACTCCTGGAACTACTCGATTGTTGGTAGACGAGCCATTACAAATCTACGGGCACTATGAAAAGGTTCCAACGTAAACAAAATAAAAAAAATAAGACTGGCCATTTTCCTCCCTTCCCTTTCTCCCCATGGCTCTTTCACCATCTTCATCATTATTTTTGTTTGCATATTAAAATTTTCAGTCCTCTTTGCTGTTTCCTATTCATCAATCATGCATATTTTTTCTCTTTTCTCGGGAAATAAAATAAGGTAGTTTGTATATGATACTGTATATACGTATTGTTTCTCAAAATTTAAAGACCGATCTCTCTAACAGGACATATTTCCCCCATCCATACTTAATATATAAATTTCTCTTTTTTTTTTTTAGCGGAATTAGAATAAGGTAACTATTTTGTATATATAATTTTTTTTTTTTTTCAAATTTAGAGTTTCCATCTCATTAACACATTTCCCTCCTTTTTTCCCTTCGTCAGGTAATCTTCCTGTGGTGATAAATTAAGTTCACTATTTTCTTTATATATATATAAAGTATTTTTCTTCTTAAAATGTAGAGTTTCCATCTCATTAACATATTTCCCTCTGTCTTCCTTCGTCAGGTAAGGTCCTGCCCTTGGGTAACATGGAGGTGCATCCCTTGGGGCGCGTCAACAGGCTGGGCACGGGCAGGGGCAGCGGCGACCCTCTGGCCCCCTCCATCACTGACCTGGCACTGGCTGAAGACCCGCCGCACCCCGCCTCCCCGAACCCCTGTCAGCGGGTGGGACCGAAAGCCATCACTGCCACCCCAGCCCCGTCACCCCCTACCTTCCACACCTCCAAGATGTTCGAGATTGATAGCTGTCAGGGAATTGGTGAGTACAAGGAGGGTGCAGTCAGTTCGTACACAAGTTGTTTCGTACACTAGTAGATTCGTACACCTTAAAGTTGTTTCGTAGTCTATATGAAACCATAGTCGTTTCGTTCACTCAGCTCAGAGTTGAACTTGACTACTAGAGTTACGAAACGACACCAGGTATGAACGAAAAAAACTCAAAATCAGTGTACGAAACAACTAACAAAACCTGGGTACGAAACAACTTGTGTACGAAACTCCCTGTAACCAGTACAAAACTTAACTTTTTGACAGTGTGCGTCTGTTTGGTGCGGTTTAGTCCTGCCCAGCTGATGCTCTTGATTAATCTTGCGACCTTTCACCTTGCGCCGCTACTAATAATGCTGCGTCCGTATTACTAAAGGACATGATGATACACTCTCAGAAATAAGGGGTATATTAAGGGTAGAATTGTTACATCGCACCATCACTACCCTTTTTATACCCTATGTCCAGGCTGGAGGGTAGATGCTGCCGATTATACCCTTCATCTACCCTTTATCTACCCTTTTTAGACGAGAGGCTTGAGAAAGGGTATATTTGGGGTTGGAAAAGGGTATATTTAGGGTTGCAAAAGGGTATATTTGTAAGGGTAGAAAAAGGGTAGCAGTATTTCATCACTACAAACACCCTTTTTCTACCCTTTTCCTACCCTTCTTTTCTAAGAGTGTACCTTATTCAGCCTCGTGTAGCAAGCAAACAGGCGGCGAGTTAGCATTGTCTGTCCAGAATTTTTTTATAACGAGGTGAAAAATCCTGCCCCCTTTGCTGCTTACTGACTGATATTTGATGCCAGGAGAGGGAATAGTATGGTTCTAATAAATTTCAGTTGTATTTTATCATACTTAACCCTATTATCAGGTAAACATAGGCATCATTTTAAGCACGAGACCTTTAGCCTATACCATGTAGCCCTCTCCTTTTTCTCCTCGACTTCCTTTTATGAGTAAATAATAATGTTTTTCTTTGTTATGTATCCTTCCTGTGTATATTACTACTATATAATATTAGTAAGTGTTTCTTAAGAGTATTGGAGTACGCGCTAACGTTTTTCCCTTGTTTTTATTCTAATGGCCTAAACTCTGATCTTAATTCTCCTTAACAGTGTATTTTAGTAAGTATTCTTGCAGTGAAGATTCTTGGAGTATGTGCTAACGTATTCCCTATTTTAATCATAATGACCTAAGTTCTTATCCTTCTCCTTTACAACCTTGACCTGACCCTCATAAACCAGGTCGCGTGGTCGAGAATTGGTGAGTGCAATACTAAATTTTTGACAGTGTGTAGCGTCAGTGTTTCATGCAGCGAAGATTCTTGGAGTATGTGCCAATATTTTCCCTTTTTTTGTGTTTATAACCCAAGTTCTTACCCTCTATCTCCTTCACAACCCTTTACTTTTGACCTTTACTTTTCCTTTTGACTACTTTGACCCTCATAAACCAGGTCGCGTGGTCGTAGCGTTTCCTGGTCGTGGGGAGACTTTTTCTGAAGGGTCGTATTGGTTTGTGGATCTGGCGTTACGGCCGCACCTCCTCGCCACGGAGACGCACACGTACTGGCGCCTCATGCTGGCTCACCTGGGCATGCCGCAGTGGCAGGCGCTGGTGGCGGGCCAGGGACTCACGCCGTGGGCCAGGGTGAGTGGTGGCCCGTGAGCTACAGTGAAGGGGTGGTTGTGTGAGTGTGAGGTCCAAGTTTTTTCGAGGAGTTGCTTTACAGGACGTTTGTGATTATGATTGAGGTAAGATTCTTGGTTACGTAGTGCAAGCGTATACCTAAATCAGACCGAGTACCTAAAATCGTACCTAAAATCAGACCGAGTAGTTGTAGTAGTAGCATGTGTGTGTGTGTGTGTGTGTGTGTGTGTGTGTGTGAGAGAGAGGTCCAAGTTCGATATGTTACGTTACAGGATGTTTAAGATTATGATTGAGGTGATTTTCTTTACCGTAGTGCATGCGTTCGTACCTAAGACAGAGTAGTAGTAGTAGTAGTAGTAGTAGTAGTAGTAGTAGTAGTAGTAGTGTGTGTGTGTGGGGGGGGTTAAAGTTTGTTCGATGAGTTACGTTACAGGACCTTTGAGATATGCGATTTTTTTTTTATCGTAGTGCAAGCGTTCGTACCTAAGACCGAGTATTTGTAGGAGTATAGATTTATAGTAGTAGTGTGTGTGTGTGTGTGTGTGTGTGTGTGTGTGTGTGTGTGTGTGTGTATGTGTGTGTGTTTATGTGTGTGTGTGTGTGTGTGTGTGTGTGTTTATAGGTGTGTGTGTGTGTGTGTACAGAAGAGGAGAAAAGTTAGATTTTTTTGTCGAAGATAATTAGGAGAATATTTTCGAAGTCTTTTTTTTACGTATGGTTCTACACTTCACGTCCTGACTTCGAAATGACCACGTATACTCTAGTGTGTGTGTGTGTGTGTGTGTGTGTGTGTGTGTGTGTGTGTGTGTGTGTGTGTGTGTGTGTGTGTGTGTGTGTGTGTGTGTACCTGAAGGCGTGCGTGTGTCCCTTCAGCAGTGGTACGAAGTGGTGGCAGGATACTTACTGGAGGGCCCCCGTCCCCCGCGCCCCGCCCACCAGGCCCCGGACCACGTCAACAAGCTGGACTGGTCTGTTTTAAGACCAAGAAGACCCACCACAAGACCAAAGGCACCAAGGACGTTGCTAAGGACTCTACTGCCAAGGACACGAACGCTAAGGATGCTGGGAAAGCTAAGGAGTGAGAAAGACAAGAAAGAAATGAAAGAATCGAAGAAAATTTCCCTGCCTCCTTACCTACCTCGCTACCTACCTCCCTCCTTCCCTACCTCCTTCCCTAAAGTATACCTGACTCCCTCCCTTCCAAGTAACTGCTCTGTCCTTTAAGTATACCTGCCTCCCTACCTCTCCCAAAGTTCCTGCCTCCCTACTCCCCAAGTTACGCCCCCTAATCCTTCATAAGTATACCTCCCTCCTTCCAACTCCTTCCTAAAGTAATCTGACTCCTCCCTCCTTCCTTAATACCTCTCCCTACCTCCTTCCCTAATTCCTGCCTCCCTACCTCCTTCCCTAAAGTATACCTGCCTCCCTACCTCCTTCCCTATAGTATACCTGCCTCCCTACCTCCTTCCCTATAGTATACCTGCCTCCCTACCTCCTTCCCTAAAGTATACCTGCCTCCCTACCTCCTTCCCTAAAGTATACCTGCCTCCCTACCTCCTTCCCTATAGTATACCTGCCTCCCTACCTCCTTCCCTAAAGTATACCTGCCTCCCTACCTCCTTCCCTAAAGTATACCTGCTTCCCTACCTCCTTCCCTAAAGTATACCTGCCTCCCTACATCCTTCTCTATAGTATACCTGCCTCCCTACCTCCCTCCCTCCCTATAGTATACCTGCCTCCCTCCCTCCCATATAACCTGCTTCCCTACCTCCTTCCCTATAGTATACCTGCCTCCCTCCCTCCCTACCTCTCTCCCTACCTCCCTCCTCTTCATCCCTTCCGTTAATCAAGCATGCCATAAATTAACGAAGGACATAATATCACGTCTACAGTGCATTACATATGACGTTCTGTACTGCTTGAGTTAATGGAAGCTTGTTTTATGCTTGTCTAATAAAGCTGTCACGTACAACCACATGACGGCTTTTGTATGTCCCATTAAAAAGCAAAGGAGTGAAATGAGTGCCATGAATTAACGAAGGACTTAATAACACGTACTAGGAAATACAACGGTCTGTGCTGCTTTTCTGAATAACTCGAAGCATATAATGACAGCGGGAAAAAAAACAACTTTATATGCGTGGAGTTAATGGAAGTTTGTTTTATACTGATTAAATAAAGTTAGTCGTCACAGCTGTTTTTCTATCCCATTAAAGATTTATACAATTATACACATCAATTTATAACGCCTGTAGGCTATTATTGTACTGTCAATTAAAAGGGAAGCTAGTTTGCCTCTATGAATATTTTTTTTTATGTTGGAGCCTATAGCGCCTGTAGGCTTATAGAGGTCTTGATGATGTGGGTTGAGCTCGCCCGTTGGTGGCGTAGGCTGGATTCTTATAGGCTATTATTGTACTGTACATTAAAAGGGAAGCTAGTTTGCCTCTATGAATATTTTTTTATTTTTTATTTTTTATTTTTTATTTTTGAGCCTATAGCGCCTGTAGGCTTATAGAGGTCTTGATGATGTTGGTTGAGCTCGCCCGTTGGTGGCGTAGGCTGGATTCTTATAGTGACACCTGTGGTCTTAGGTGAAGATCCCGTTGTTACCTATCGAGGTTGTCATTTGTTAGCAAGATATTCGATTGATTGATGATTTAATGCCAAAAAGGGGGAAGACATCAGAGGTCATATGGCACTATGGCAAAGCATAAGAAAGGGTCAGGGTTATAGAGAAGAGTGAAACGGTGAGGGAAGGGGAAAGGACGGATTGTTACAGCAGGATGGTTAGATCAAATGAAGGATGTGGAGTTGTTGGAGGAATGAGATTAAATTATTCAGGAAGAAGGAATAGGAATTTCGTACTATCTGCTTTGTTGGGACTGGCAGCTAACAAGATTTTTTTTATAACCTTAGCTTCCTTACCTTACCTTAGCTTTTTAACTTACTTTTTAAATTTTTTCTTTTTTTTCCTTAGCCAGTCCCTTATGATGACTTGACTGTTTATGGACTTCGACTTTTTATGGAGGGACTTCGACTGTTTATGGACTTCCGACTGTTTATGGACTTCGACTGTTTATGGAGGGACTTCGACTGTTTATGGAGGGACTTCGACTGTTTATGGACTTCCGACTGTTTATGGACTTCGACTGTTTATGGAGGGACTTCGACTGTTTATGGACTTCGACTGTTTATGGACTTCCTGTTTATGGACTTCCTGTTTATGGACTTCGACTGTTTATGGACTTCGACTGTTTATGGAGGGACTTCGACTGTTTATGGACTTCGACTGTTTATGGACTTCGACTGTTTATGGACTTCGACTGTTTATGGACTTCGACTGTTTATGGACTTCGACTGTTTATGGACTTCGACTGTTTATGGACTTCGACTGTTTATGGACTTCGACTGTTTATGGACTGCGACTGTTTATGGACTGCGACTGTTTATGGACTTCGACTGTTTATGGACTGCGACTGTTTATGGACTTCGACTGTTTATGGAGGGACTTCGACTGTTTATGGACTTCGACTGTTTATGGACTTCGACTGTTTATGGACTTCGACTGTTTATGGACTTCGACTGTTTCATAATGGACTTCGACTGTTTATGGACTTCGACTGTTTATGGACTTCGACTGTTTATGGACTTCGACTGTTTATGGACTTCGACTGTTTATGGACTTCGACTGTTTATGGACTGCGACTGTTTATGGACTTCGACTGTTTATGGACTGCGACTGTTTATGGACTGCGACTGTTTATGGACTGCGACTGTTTATGGACTGCGACTTTTTATGGACTGCGACTGCTTATGGACTGCGACTGTTTATGGACTTCGACTGTTTATGGACTTCGACTGTTTATGGACTTCGACTGTTTATGGACTTCGACTGTTTATGGACTGCGACTGTTTATGGACTGCGACTGTTTATGGACTGCGACTTTTTATGGACCGACTTTTTATGGACTGCGACTTTTTATGGACTGCGACTGTTTATGGACTGCGACTGTTTATGGACTGCGACTGTTTATGGACTGCGACTGTTTATGGACTGCGACTGTTTATGGACTGCGACTTTTTATGGACTGCGACTTTTTATGGACTGCGACTTTTTATTCACTTGACTTTTTATTCACTTGACTTTTTATTCACTTGACTTTTTATTCACTTGACTTTTTATTCACTTGACTTTTTATTCACTAGACTTTTTATTCACTAGACTTTTTATTCACTTGACTTTTTATTCACTAGACTTTTTATTCACTTGACTTTTTATTCACGTGACTTTTTATTCACGTGACTTTTTATTCACTTGACTTTTTATTCACGTGACTTTTTATTCACGTGACTTTTTATTCACTTGACTTTTTATTCACTTGACTTTTTATTCACTTGACTTTTTATTCACTTGACTTTTTATTCACTTGACTTTTTATTCATTTGACTTTTTATTCACTAGACTTTTTATTCACGTGACTTTTTATTCACGTGACTTTTTATTCACTTGACTTTTTATTCACTTGACTTTTTATTCACTTGACTTTTTATTCACTTGACTTTTTATTCACTTGACTTTTTATTCACTTGACTTTTTATTCACTTGACTTTTTATTCACTTGACTTTTTATTCACTTGACTTTTTATTCACATGACTTTTTATTCACTTGACTTTTTATTCACTTGACTTTTTATTCACTTGACTTTTTATTCACTTGACTTTTTATTCACTTGACTTTTTATTCACTTGACTTTTATCACTTGACTTTTTATTCACTTGACTTTTTTATTCACTTGACTTTTTTTTCACTTGACTTTTTTATTCACTTGGACTTTTTATTCACTTGACTTTTTATTCACTTGACTTTTATTCACTTGACTTTTTATTCACTTGACTTTTTATTCACTTGACTTTTTATTCACTTGACTTTTTATTCACTTGACTTTTTATTCACTTGACTTTTTATTCACTTGACTTTTTATTCACTTGACTTTTTATTCACTTGACTTTTTATTCACTTGACTTTTTTTTCACTTGACTCTTATTCACTAGACTTTTATTCACTAGACTTTTTATTCACTTGACTTTTTATTCACTTGACTTTTATTCACTTGACTTTTTATTCACTTGACTTTTTATTCACTTGACTTTTTATTCACTTGACTTTTTATTCACTTGACTTTTTATTCACTTGACTTTTTATTCACTAGACTTTTTATTCACTTGACTTTTTATTCACTTGACTTTTTATTCACTAGTCATTCACTTCATTCTTATTCACTTTTATTTTGACTTTTTATTCACATGACTTTTTATTCACTTGACTTTTTATTCACTAGACTTTTTATTCACTAGACTTTTTATTCACTTGACTTTTTATTCACTTGGCTTTTTATTCACTTGGCTTTTTATTCACTTGGCTTTTTATTCACTTGACTTTTTATTCACTTGACTTTTTATTCACTTGACTTTTTATTCACTTGACTTTTTATTCACTGATTCACTTGACTTTTTATTCACTGATTCACTTGACTTTTTATTCACTTGACTTTTTATTCACATGACTTTTTATTCACTTGACTTTTTATTCACTTGACTTTTTATTCACTTTTTATTCACATCACTTTTTATTCACATGAGTCTTTTTATTCACTTGTCTTTTTATTCACTTGACTTCTTATTCACTTTTCTTTATTTATCTATTTACTTGACTTTCCTTTTTTCTTCTCTTTATTTTACTTACTTTACTTACTTTCTTTTACTTTCTTTTCTTTTGTTTACTTTCCTTCCTTGGAGCAGTAGTCGTCCAGCTTCCTGCAATGATAAGAAAGTAGGTGTTTAAAAGGTGGCTCAGGGACACAACTATTAGCACGGCTCCAGGTCCCCCTCAACGCAGTGAGTATTAACCCCTCGATGGGGGGGGTGTCACAGGGGCCAGCTGCTCATTGTCGCCTGGTTATGCATTAGTATGAGCTTTATTCGGTCAGTTTAACTCTTAAGGTCAGGTCAGGTCAAAGGTCATAGTCAAAGGTCAGGTTTGTACCCATTTATGCACCGAAAAGGTATATGATTTCTCACCTGATTAGCCACATTGAAGAAAAAAACCTGTCGTGGAAGAATATTATTAGTAAGGGAAGAATATTACTAGTTTACCTGTATGGGAAGAATATTATTAGTAAGGGAAGAATATTACTAGTTTACCTGTATGGGAAGAATATTATTAGTAAGGGAAGAATATTATTAGTTTACCTGTATGGGAAGAATATTATTAGTAAGGGAAGAATATTATTAGTTTACCTGTATGGGAAGAAATATTAGAAGAATAAAAACCACGTACCTGCGAGCCAATTAAAGGCCCAAAATGAAGACAAGAATAACGTGTAGCCTTTTAACTGTACCTTGACTGACGGTTTGCTTGTTGGAATGTCTTTAGATTTCCTTCAATAATGGGCTTGTGATATTTCCTTTACGTAAGTTTACTCTTCTAATGTTATCCCTTCCATATCATTCAGCTTTATCAGTCTCTTGCATCTTGCTAATACTTCCTTTAGAATCCTGGAAAAATAAGAAAAATCAGTATTAAAACACACCAATAGAGTTAAGAATTCATAACAAGCATTTCTGAGATCATTATTGTACAAAGGAGACAATGTGACACTCACCCATTAAGACTTCAGCAATCCATTAACTTCCTCTCTCTGCCAAGTCTCCATCTCAGCACTCTGGCCAGGGCAACACTGTGGAATAAGCTAAAAACATTTGAGTGTACCTGTGGGGAGGAATAAGGGTTAGTAGCATCCTATCATCCTATCGCCCTAGGAAAGAAATCAGGGACTTAACTTGATGCTTAGTTTGTACGTCGAGTTGCTCCCAGCGTTGTGCCTCTTATCGCGATGAGCTGTATGGGTGTACTTACCTGAAAAGAAGAAAGAATCGGTTAAAAACACAAAATAAGATACATAAATCCTATATAGACACTTTGCACGAAGCAGATTATGAGGTTAATGACGATATAAGTTGTCACCATGCCAGGATAAACCCAAGCGGCAGTAGGGGGGATTGAACACAGGACCTCTACGAACTGAGCTACCTTACCGGCCTTAAAATCATGGTCAAGAAGCCGGTTGCAATATTTCACATCTTAATCCATAAATATATTCGTCGAATATAACTCAAGTGTGGTGAACAGCAAGCCTAACTTACCAATACGATGAGAAGAAAGCGCTGGTTGTATTCGTCGAACTATTAACGCACGCAACTACCGCCGCACTGATCACACGCACACAGGGGAACTCCGTAGTGTAGGGGTTAGCACGCGCGGCTCACACCCGAGGGTTTGATCCCCGGGCGGAGCGAAGACAGAAGGGCGATCTTCTTAAAACCCGAGCCCCTGTCCACCCAGCAGTGAATGGGTACCGGGTGTTAGCCGGGGGTTTGTGACCCGCCTCCCGAGGTGGTGGCTTCGGCCAACATTCAGCACTAGGGATGAATGATAAAATAAATGTTGATATGGAGACGGGGCCATACGAGCGTTACTCAGGCCCTGTAAAATACAACGAGGTGAATACAAGGGGCCATACGAGCGTTAGTCAGGCCCTGTAAAATACAACGAGGTGAATACAAGGGGCCATACGAGCGTTACTCAGGCCCTATAAAATACAACGAGGTGAATACAACGAGTAGATGAATGCACACGTCCGCGCGCTGCCGTGACCACACAGAGAAGAAATGGCGGCTGCAGTTTCTGTCTTCTTCTTGTGACTTCTGTGGCGACGTACCCTGCTTGCCTCAGTCCGTCTCCGAATCCACACCTACTCGATTGACTTCATGTATTTACAACATGCATTTACAACTCACTACCATCACTATCAACCCTGTTTTCCTCATGGCATAAAAGAGAAGACGGCCTACTAACGATTACAATGTTCTTTGGTGTTTCAAGTAACTGATTCACGAGTATAAATGCAAGAAATTAATGTTATACAATGCCAAAACGAATACTTTCGGAACTACTTCCGGCTCATGCCCCCCAGTACCCCCCCTTTACCCCACAACCCCCACCTGGTTTTCCCGACCTCCCTCTTCACCCCCCTTAACTCAACCTAGTCAATTAATTTCGTTCGTCAGTCAATTTGCTGTATTCTTACCCTTAAACCTTCAGTAACAATGCTAGTGTGTGCTCATCACCTTCATCTCCATCCCACGTAGGCACAATGATGACAGTTACCACCATGACTATAATATTAACAGTGGTAATCTCTATAACAAGGCAGATGAACGCACAGTAACGTAATGGAAGAGTAGCTACCCCGGCTGAGTGAGCCTCCACGCATCACCCACCGCCACCTCTATTTCCTCGGCCTAAACTATGAAGAACATACACACGCAGCTTTATAACGTGATAAAAAAACACCCACATGCTGTACCTTCACATGGGGTATAGTTTCCTAACGATAAAAGCTCATTCTTTCGTAATGGTTCACAGGGTTTGGTAGTGAAGGAGCGCCGGGTTCCCCAGAGAGAGGCTAGACGCATACAGTTGCCGTCGCGTCGCCGCCACTGCGCAACCCACCTCTCCTCCTCCTCAACTCCCTACAAGAATGACAAACCCTGAAATTTACCTCGTTCACTAGTAGTTAGCTAGAGTGTTAATTCGTGTACGGCGGAATGATTACCTCTATAAGTAAAGGGACTAGTGATGATGGGGATTCTCTTTATGTTAAGCAGATGCCCGTCACCCTCCCTTCACCCCGTAGCTCGGTAGCGGCGCCTTGTAACGCGCTATGCGAGGGTCGCCGCCGTGCACAGTGAAGCAACGCGAACATAAAAGGTGATGAATAGTTGTTGGTGTAAAAATATTTGCTTTCTTTTATTTTTAATCTTGTTTCCATGCGCGAACTAACTACCTCTTTCTCTGTTTTTTTCTCTTTCTCTTTTTTTCGCTCTTTCTCACCTCTCTTTATTCTCTCTCTCTCTCTCTCTCTCTCTCTCTCTCTCTCTCTCTCTCTCTCTCTCTCTCTCTCTCTCTCTCTCTCTCTCTCTCTCTCTCTCTCTCTCTCTCTCTCTCTCTCTCTCTCTCTCTCTCTCTCTCTCTCTCTCTCATTCGTAATAGATAGATAAATAAATGAGTAGATACAAGATTAAAAGATAGATCAAGTGAAGAAATAAAAAATCTGATGAACTTAACTCTCTCTCTCTCTCTCTCTCTCTCTCTCTCTCTCTCCTCTCTCTCTCTCTCTCTCTCTCCTCTCTCTCTCTTCTCTCTCTCTCTCTCTCTCTTCTCTCTCTCTCTCTCTCTCTCTCTCTCTCTCTCTCATTCGTAACAGATAAATAAATAAATGAGTAGATACAAAGATTATAAGATAGGTTGAGTGATAGATAATTATATACGAACTACCTCTCTCTCTTTTTTTCTCTCTCACATTCACTCTCTCTCTCTCTCTCTCTCTCTCTCTCTCTCTCTCTCTCTCTCTCTCTCTCTCTCTCTCCTCTCTCTCTCTCTCTCTCTCTCTCTCTCCTCTCTCTCTCTCTCTCTCTCTCTCATTCGTAACAGATAAATATATGAGGAGATACAGAGATGAAAAAATAAAGCGAGAGATAATTGATAACATATTGATGAAAAAACCTTCCATACAAACTAGATAACTATTATTCTGACACCGACAGTTACTCCTTATATGCAACTTACCTAAATATCGGTGTTCATAGAAATGTACTTCGTTCTATTTGAAGTCTGCCATTCCTTGTGGAGAGTTTAACTAGGAGGAAGTGTAGACAGACAGATAAGATAAGATTTTCATCCTATCTAGACACTTTGCAAGTACCAACTACAAGGTTATTGACTATACAAAGCGCCGCCACGTCAGCACGAACTAGGCGGACTCGAACCGCTGACCGAATGCGCAGGGACGCTACACATTGCAAGCTCACGTCTCTACCAACCTTGCCACCCTGACGGGCTGTATACAGACAACTGTGATCACTGTTGTTAATATTAAGGTGATGCAGGGATGAATTACTGATGTGGTTGACGTATTATTATCATTCAATGTTATATGTGTACCTACAAGTGTCTATACGTGGGAAATTGCGTCACTTGCAATACTGCCGTCATTAATCCCCTCGAACTGCCTTATACTGAACGTTGCATCAATATTACTTTACGACAGTTATCATACGGTAGTGCTATTGTTATTACCCTCAAACTGTTCATCCTTGCCATTAACCTGTTCTTCATCCCCCACTACCTGTTCTTCATCCCCCACTACCTGTTCTTCATCACCCACTACCTGTTCTTCATCACCCACTACCTGTTCTTCATCCCCCACTACCTGTTCTTCATCCCCCACTACCTGTTCTTCATCACCCACTACCTGTTCTTCATCCCCCACTACCTGTTCTTCATCACCCACTACCTGTTCTTCATCCCCCACTACCTGTTCTTCATCACCCACTACCTGTTCTTCATCCCCCACTACCTGTTCTTCATCACCCACTACCTGTTCTTCATCCCCACTACTGTTCTTCATCACCCACTACCTGTTCTTCATCCCCCACTACCTGTTCTTCATCACCCACTACCTGTTCTTCATCCCCCACTACCTGTTCTTCATCACCCACTACCTGTTCTTCATCCCCCACTACCTGTTCTTCATCCCCCACTACCTGTTCTTCATCCCCCACTACCTGTTCTTCATCCCCACTACCTGTTCTTCATCCCCACTACCTGTTCTTCATCCCCACTACCTGTTCTTCATCCCCCACTACCTGTTCTTCATCCCCCACTACCTGTTCTTCATCCCCCACTACCTGTTCTTCATCCCCCACTACCTGTTCTTCATCCCCCACTACCTGTTCTTCATCCCCACTACCTGTTCTCCCATTCCATAAGCTGTTCTTTTCCCCCTCCTAGTGTTCTTCTGTCCCGTATTATCTTATTATTATTGTTATTGCTTCGGTCTTACACGTACGATATTACACAGGAACTACCTCGTGTAGGTCTCGCGGCCTCTTGTAGCTTCCTTATTTTCTAATGTTTATGTCTTTGTTGAAACGTAGCTCTGCAGGACAACTCTGAAGCGGTCTATTACGTTCTTGATATGTGATACAGGGAAGGAGGAAGGGTGGGAAGGCGGGGCGGAGCGGAGACGGGAAGACGAGACAGGGATAGGGTGGTGGGGCAGGGCTAGAGGCATGGGGCAAGGATAGAGACATGGGGCAAGGATAGAGAGGGGGATACAGCGATGGGGGAGGAATATAGGGACGCGACACAGATAAGGGGTTAAAGGGATAGAGATATGGGGAAGGGATAGAAGTTTGGGCACATATAGAGGGACTGAGCAAGGATAGAAGTACATGACAGGGAGAGAGAGAGAGAGAGAGAGAGAGAGAGAGAGAGAGAGAGAGAGAGAGAGAGAGAGAGAGAGAGAGAGAGAGAGAGAGAGAGATAAAGATGGAAGGATAGGGAAGGGATAGAAGGGTGGGGGAATGGGGGAAGGGAAAGATAGGAGAGGAAGAGATGTATGGATAGAAGGAAAGTAAAACAACCGCGAATTATCGACAGACTGTCTTTAAAAATTTAACACCAAGCTTATGAAAGGAAAGTCATTATTTTCACTCTATATTGAAGTCAACCGTAAATATTGCCTCAAAGTATATGATAAGTATTCACGATTTAATGAAGGCTATACTAAGATACGAAGTAGTTGTTATTGTTGAAAACTAGATGAGGAGAGAGAGAGAGAGAGAGAGAGAGAGAGAGAGAGAGAGAGAGAGAGAGAGAGAGAGAGAGAGAGAGAGAGAGAGAGAGAGAGAGAGAGAGAGAGAGAGAGAGAGAGAGAGAGAGAGAGAGAGAGAGAGAGAGAGAGAGATTCATAACTTGTCCTCACATGAACTACCTAACTACCTACGTTGCCGCTTCCGCTTGTTACACTTTTGCTGGACGGTGTGTGTGTGTGTGTGTGTGTGTAGCTCACGTCAAGAGGAATTGATCATGCTTGGTCAAACTGCGTCGAGCTGACCAAAGTCTTACCAAACTTGTCACTACATGGTTTTTTCTTTCATTGTTACATAGAAATACTGTTTGTCTGTCTATTTGTCTGTCTAACTGTTTGTGTATCTGTCTGTTTAACGGCTTATCTGTCTGTCTGTCTGTCTGTCTGTCTATCTATCTATCTATCTGTCTGTCTGTCTGTCTGTCTGTCTGTCAGTCAGTCAGTCAGTCAGTCAGTCAGTCAGTCAGTCAGTCAGTCAGTCAGTCAGTCAGTCAGTCAGTCAGTCTGCCTGCCTGCCTGCCTGCCTGTCTGTCTGTCTGTCTGTCTGTCTGTGTGTCTGTTTGTCTGTCTGTCTGTCTGTCTGTGTGTCTGTCTGTCTGTCTGTCTGTCTGTCTGTCTGTCTCTCACACACTCTCTCTCTCTCTCTCTCTCTCTCTCTCTCTCTCTCTCTCTCTCTCTCTCTCTCTCTCTCTCTCTCTCTCTCTCTCTCTCTCTCTCTCTCTCTCTCTCTCTCTCTCTCTCTCTAGCCATTATACTACTGGTATGTATGTATGTAAGTGTCAGCGTTTTTGTCTAGCTCTTACCATAACTGGATTAAAACACGCGGGGGAAGAGAGATCTGGAGGGGAGGATTATATGAAGGCAATATGTACACTCTATGAACACGTGAACAGTACTCGTATAGATCGCGGCTTTATAAGTCTCAGAACGTTACTTAGATAATATAGTGTTAAATATTCCTTCCATGTGGTTGTCAAGTGGTTTTAAGAATTTATATTTATACGTATTGGTTGGTTCAGCCTTGTTATTGTTGTTGTAGTAGTAGTAGTTGTTGTAGTTGTAGCTGTAGTAGTAGTAGTGGTAGTAGTAGTAGTAGGCTAGTAGTAGTGGTAGTAGTGTTTATGCTGCTGCTATTATCATTATTATTAGTAGTAATGGAAGTAGGTAGTAGTAGAAGTAGCAGTTGTTGACGTAGTAGTAGTAGAAGAAGTAGAAGTATTCGTATTAACAGTAGTAGTAGTTTTATCCTCTTCCTCCACCTCTTCCTCCTCCTTCTCCTCCTCCTCCTCACCATCATCACTATCATCATCATCAGGTAGAGCCAGAAGCCTTGTAAGGGAGTAAGGTGCCTAGGCAAGCAGGGTGGTATGTCCAGGGCTTCTGATCGCCTGGCCAGCCTGTAGGAGTGGGTTCATGGCGAGGGCTTGGCGGCGACCTTGGATGCAATTATACTCATAAATTCTCAAAAAAGTAATAAACCTATAGTACGAATTTCCAATTTTTTAATATCCAATCCTATTATTTCTCTACCTTGAATAATATAAAGGATTCGATCTCACAACCAAGAATTATAAACGTCAAAGAGGATCTATACTCTTATTTTATTTAACGAGGGGAAGTATCCTGCCCCCTTGCTGCTTACTGACTGATATTTGATGCCAGGAGAAGGGAATACTACGCTTCTTCTAAATTTCAGTTGTATTTTATCATAGTTCACCATATTAGCAGGTAAACATAGGTATACTTTTAAGCATGAGACCTCAAAATAATATGGAATTTTAGCCTCGTTTAAAAAGAATAGACTGTGGTTAGGTTCACGTTTCATAGATAGGAGATCGCTACAGCGCGCATGTTGCTTGGTGGTAATGTTATTTAGGTCAGTGTCATATATTTAGACAATTGATTATGCATGCGTGAGTTACGACCTTCAGTGTATTTATGTGCGTGTGTACATGTGTGTGTGTGTGTGTGTGTGTGTGTGTGTGTGTGTGTGTGTGTGTGTGTGTGTGTGTGTGTGTGTGTGTGTGTGTGTGTGTGTGTGTGTGTGTGCGCTAAGATACAGGCGTAATGGAAACATATGGTATGTATTATCAAGTGAATAAAAAGTCAAGTGAATAAAAAGTCAAGTGAATAAAAAGTCAAGTGAATAAAAAGTCAAGTGAATAAAAAGTCAAGTGAATAAAAAGTCAAGTGAATAAAAAGTCAAGTGAATAAAAAGTCAAGTGAATAAAAAGTCAAGTGAATAAAAAGTCAAGTGAATAAAAAGTCAAGTGAATAAAAAGTCAAGTGAATAAAAAGTCAAGTGAATAAAAAGTCAAGTGAATAAAAAGTCTAGTGAATAAAAAGTCTAGTGAATAAAAAGTCAAGTGAATAAAAAGTCAAGTGAATAAAAAGTCTAGTGAATAAAAAGTCAAGTGAATAAAAAGTCAAGTGAATAAAAAGTCAAGTGAATAAAAAGTCAAGTGAATAAAAAGTCAAGTGAATAAAAAGTCAAGTGAATAAAAAGTCAAGTGAATAAAAAGTCAAGTGAATAAAAAGTCAAGTGAATAAAAAGTCAAATGAATAAAAAGTCAAGTGAATAAAAAGTCTAGTGAATAAAAAGTCAAGTGAATAAAAAGTCAAGTGAATAAAAAGTCAAGTGAATAAAAAGTCAAGTGAATAAAAAGTCAAGTGAATAAAAAGTCAAGTGAATAAAAAGTCAAGTGAATAAAAAGTCAAGTGAATAAAAAGTCAAGTGAATAAAAAGTCAAGTGAATAAAAAGGCAAGTGAATAAAAAGGCAAGTGAATAAAAAGTCAAGTGAATAAAAAGTCAAGTGAATAAAAAGTCAAATGAATAAAAAGTCAAGTGAATAAAAAGTCTAGTGAATAAAAAGTCAAGTGAATAAAAAGTCAAGTGAATAGAAAGTCAAGTGAATAAAAAGTCAAGTGAATAAAAAGTCTAGTGAATAAAAAGTCTAGTGAATAAAAAGTCAAGTGAATAAAAAGTCAAGTGAATAAAAAGTCTAGTGAATAAAAAGTCTAGTGAATAAAAAGTCTAGTGAATAAAAAGTCTAGTGAATAAAAAGTCTAGTGAATAAAAAGTCTAGTGAATAAAAAGTCTAGTGAATAAAAAGTCTAGTGAATAAAAAGTCTAGTGAATAAAAAGTCAAGTGAATAAAAAGTCAAGTGAATAAAAAGTCTAGTGAATAAAAAGTCTAGTGAAAAAAGTCTAGTGAATAAAAAGTCTAGTGAATAAAAAGTCAAGTGAATAAAAGTCAAGTGAATAAAAAGTCAAGTGAATAAAAGTCAAGTGAATAAAAGTCTAGTGAATAAAAAGTCTAGTGAATAAAAAGTCTAGTGAATAAAAAGTCTAGTGAATAAAAAGTCAAGTGAATAAAAAGTCAAGTGAATAAAAAGTCAAGTGAATAAAAAGTCTAGTGAATAAAAAGTCAAGTGAATAAAAAGTCTAGTGAATAAAAAGTCTAGTGAATAAAAAGTCAAGTGAATAAAAAGTCAAGTGAATAAAAAGTCAAGTGAATAAAAGTCAAATGAATAAAAAGTCAAGTGAATAAAAAGTCTAGTGAATAAAAAGTCTAGTGAATAAAAAGTCAGTGAATAAAAAGTCAGTGAATAAAAAGTCTAGTGAATAAAAAGTCAAGTGAATAAAAGTCAAGTGAATAAAAAGTCAAGTGAATAAAAAGTCAAGTGAATAAAAAGTCAAGCGAATAAAAAGTCAAGTGAATAAAAGTCAAGTGAATAAAAAGTCTAGTGAATAAAAAGTCTAGTGAATAAAAGTCAAGTGATAAAAAGTCAGTGAATAGAAAGTCAAGTGAATAAAAAGTCAAGTGAATAAAAAGTCTAGTGAATAAAAGTCTAGTGAATAAAAAGTCAAGTGAATAAAAAGTCAAGTGAATAAAAAGTCTAGTGAATAAAAAGTCTAGTGAATAAAAAGTCTAGTGAATAAAAAGTCTAGTGAATAAAAAGTCTAGTGAATAAAAAGTCTAGTGAATAAAAAGTCTAGTGAATAAAAAGTCTAGTGAATAAAAAGTCTAGTGAATAAAAAGTCAAGTGAATAAAAAGTCAAGTGAATAAAAAGTCTAGTGAATAAAAAGTCTAGTGAATAAAAAGTCTAGTGAATAAAAAGTCTAGTGAATAAAAAGTCAAGTGAATAAAAAGTCAAGTGAATAAAAAGTCAAGTGAATAAAAAGTCAAGTGAATAAAAAGTCTAGTGAATAAAAAGTCTAGTGAATAAAAAGTCTAGTGAATAAAAAGTCTAGTGAATAAAAAGTCAAGTGAATAAAAAGTCTAGTGAATAAAAAGTCTAGTGAATAAAAAGTCAAGTGAATAAAAAGTCAAGTGAATAAAAAGTCAAGTGAATAAAAAGTCAAGTGAATAAAAAGGCATAGGGTTACTTTTTCAAGAGAGAAGTATTAAGACACCTCCCGAACTAAATTGATCCACCTCCTTTTCTTTATTCTCACTGTCTTCTTTATGGGGACTGGACACAAGCGGGCTTATTGTTACTTGTTATTATGCCCATGGTTAGTCCTTTTTGATACACCCCTTCGCGCCCAGATTTTTCCTTTGCTATAAAAAAATGTATGTTGTTGAGCCATAAAATTACGAAAAGTGACTGAATATACCAAATTAACTAGTAAACAAAGATACTAATGAGGTCATATCTATAGAATATTGCTTATATTCATTAAAAATCATCTAATGGTGGTCAAATTACAATGAAAATGACGTTCTGGGCCTCAAGGGGTTAAAAGGAAAAGGAAATTACCTGCGGAAGTCAACACAATTTCCTGGACGTAAGAAAGGTCCAACAGAAGCCAACAACACGCGGCGCTCTCTTCACCCCCACACCCCTACCACCACCTCGATATCCCCCCACCATCACCTCTGTACCCCTCCACTACCTCTGTAACCCCCCCACACCACCTCTGTTCCCTTATAACCACCTCTTTACACCCCTACCACCACCACCACCACTTCTGTACCCTTCGCCACTACCACCCCCACCACCATCTCTATACCCTCATCCACCATCACCACTTGTACCCCCACACCCCCACCACCACCACCAACACCTGCATCCCCCCACCCCCACCACCACACCTGCACCCCCCACCCCCACCACCAACACCTGCATCCCCCACCACCACCACCAACACCTGCATCCCCCACCCCCACCACCAACACCTGCACCCCCCACCCTCACCACCACCACTGTTCCCTTCACCGCCACCACAACGACCTCCAGCCAGCCTTGCAGCGACCTTCATATAACCCTTTCGTCTCCCCGGCCTGCATGTGTGCGTGTGCCTGTGTGTGTCGGTTCTCTCTCTCTCTCTCTCTCTCTCTCTCTCTCTCTCTCTCTCTCTCTCTCTCTCTCTCTCTCTCTCTCTCTCTCTCCTCTCTCTCTCATCCTTTCTATATATTGCAAGAGTTCTGTTATTGCCATACCATTTCACTTTTAAAGGAGTTTCTTTTAATGCAGTTATATACTTTTTGATTTGAGTATTATCTACTTTTTATGGAGACGGGTATTATAATGGAAATGTTAAGGTATATATGTATGTATGTATGTATGCATGCATGTAGATGTTAATGAAATATGCTGGGCTGCAATTTCTATTTTTTGTTCTTAGGTTGTCTAACTTGCGATTTTCAAACTAAAACTGCTTTAAACTAGAAGTATGATATATTACTATGCGTGAAAATCATATAGAGTTAATCCCTTCCCCTATACTGAGGTGGCAACACTGGTCTCGCGTCTACACTGACCTATCATGAACGGTTTCTGAATTATAAACTTATATATTTACTATAACGCGTTCAGCTCACAACTTGCTTCTCACACGGCAACACTTACCCATCAAAAGTTATTGTAAATGGATTGATCTACAATTGTATCCCCGGCATTTCCAATTATCTATCGAAAAAAATATTTTCTGATTTCTGGCTGCTCAAAAATATTCCTAAATTGACGACTATCAGATTTTTGTTATTTTGCCGCAAAACTATGAGTCGTAGAAGCAAACTTATCTAAGTAACAAAGGCTCATCTTGAGGTGTTCTAGACGATGCAGTACCGATTTGTTAAAACACTTCATGGTTGTCGAGAAAATTTATATTTTGTATAAATGTACGAATATGCTATTTTCTCGGTTATTTACCACTCAATATTTTTTTGCTTCACGCTAAATGATAGCCCTTGATCTACTTCATATTTACTTTTCTATTCATGTTGTACTGATCTGTCATAGTATTTTAGTTATTGAAAAAAACGTGATTTAAAAAAAAAATCAAGGCATACCCCTTGCAAAATTTGCAACATTTTTTGAAAAATAGATTTGCTTGAAAATTAGTTCCTAGTAGTTATCGGGCATGCTGAATACGAATATGGAGTCAGTTTTTAGTTACAATGAATAGAAGTCCCTATTTCAGCCAATTCACAATGGCATGATACTTCCAAATATTCCTTAAAAAACACAAATTAGACAAAACTTGCTACAAGACATAAAAATATGATAGGCATTGCTAGATTAATCATTACTTCAATACAACGATCAGTAATAGTATTTTCAGTATAAGTATTACTGTATTATTATTAATCCCTATTTGAGCCACCCATGCGATTGTCAAAGTACTTATAAAAACCTAGAAATACTATAGCAATCCTGTGGGACTTCTAATGCCCTCCTATGACTCATGTAGGATGCGTGAAGGAGCGAAGAGGACCGTGAAGGACTCTGAAGGATTGTATAGAATAATTGTACAGCGATACTTGTCCAGGATTAAGATAGAATGAAATTTTCGCCTCGTAAAAAGAAAAAAAAGACTAGTGTTTTGTCATAGGTATTTCTTGTCTCTCGTTATCTTTATGTGCGTCGCTTCAAGCCAAGCCAAGCCAAGCCAAGCCAAGCCAAGCCAAGCCAAGCCAAGCCAAGCCAAGCCAAGCCAAGCCAAGCCTTCAAGCCAAGTCCAAGGTATATAGAGTGAACCTTGTGGTGTGTCCAATGTGAAGGTCGTAGTAGTAAGGCTTCCGGCGAGGGTTTATGAGATCAAAGCCTTTACAGAACGTTGTATATGGTATGAAAACTCAATTAAGGGAAGGGAAGTTGCTGGTGTCTGTGATTTGGGGTGAGTGAGTGTGTGTGTGTGTGAATGTGTGTGTGTGTGTGTGTGTGTGTGTGTGTGTGTGTGTGTGTGTGTGTGTGTGTGTGTGTGTGTGTGTGTGTGTGTGTGTGTGTGTGTGTGTGTGTGTGAGTGAGTGTGTGAGTGGTGAGTGAGTGAGTGAGTGAGTGTGTGAGTGGTGAGTGAGTGTCAGTGAGTGAGTGAGTGAGTGAGTGAGTGAGAAATCTTTAACTTTCGAGAAAGGGATCAAGAAACAAAAATAAAATAATTTAAAGACTTATTTTAAGACAAATAGATGATGTGAGAATGACGGTGAGGCTTGAACGCTGTCAAACCGAGTGAAGATATTTTTTTTCTTCCTTTTTAAAACACATTTTTAACACCAAAAATTGAAGAGTCCGGTCATTGTGCATATTATAATTTTACAGTAATGTGTAATAACGGGGGAAAGGCACGAAGATAGATCCTGCAGCGATAAATACAGCTGCATCAGATGTGAAAATTAAATAGAAAAAATCTGAAAAATAAAGCCATCTGTTTCTTTGCTTCTTCCACAACACCTCACAACATTAACCTAACAAGACCCTAACCTAACTAACCTATGACCTAGCATGACCTAAACAACATTATCAGAGACATTCCACCTCAAACTACACATCACCAACACTCACACCCACATCACCAACACTCACACCCACATCACCAACACTCACACCCACAATCACCAACACTCACACCCACATCACCAACACTCACACCCACATCACCAACACTCACACCCACAATCACCAACACTCACACCCACATCAACAACATGCACACCCACACCACCAACACTCACACCCACAATCACCAACACTCACACCCACATCACCAACACTCACACCCACAATCACCAACACTCACACCCACATCACCAACACTCACACCCACATCACCAACACTCACACCCACAATCACCAACACTCACACCCACATCACCAACACTCACACCCACATCACCAACACTCACACCCACAATCACCAACACTCACACCCACATGACCACATGCACACCCACACCACCAACACTCACACCCACAATCACCAACACTCACACCCACAATCACCAACACTCACACCCTCACCACCAACACTTACACCCTCACCACCAACACTCACACCCACAATCACCAACACTCACACCCACAATCACCAACACTCACACCCACAATCACCAACACTCACACCCACAATCACCAACACTCACACCCACAATCACCAACACTCACACCCACATCACCAACACTCACACCCACAATCACCAACACTCACACCCACATGACCAAATGCACACCCACACCACCAACACTCACACCCACAATCACCAACACTCACACCCACATGACCAACATGCACACCCACACCACCAACACTCACACCCACAATCACCAACACTCACACCCACATGACCAACATGCACACCCACACCACCAACACTCACACCCACAATCACCAACACTCACACCCTCACCACCAACACTCACACCCACATCACCAACACTCACACCCACATCACCAACACTCACACCCACATCAACAACACTCACACCCTTACCCATCACCATCTATACATCACAGTAACACTAAACACAACACCGTCGTCACACCACATCACAACAACAATACAGTAATATCTTGCACTGAATTATACTTTCCGGTGCTTTCAGAATGTATACAAGCTAGATTACTGTAATGACTTTCTCTCTAAATGAGTGTAATGTGTGTGTGTGTCTCTCTTCTCTCTCTCTCTCTCTCTCTCTCTCTCTCTCTCTCTCTCTCTCTCTCTCTCTCTCTCTCTCCTCTCTCTCTCCCCCCCTCTCTCTATCTCACCCCCCCTCTCACTCTCTCTCACAGCCTCCTTTGTTGTATATATTTCTTTCATCTCGCCTCCCCCACCCGCCGTGAGTCGCAGCCTTCCCGTGAGTGAAAGTTGTCTTTGTCAGGCCAGGGGAGGGTCGCGGCTGAGGCGTCGGGGATCCTTGGGGTTAATGCAGCGTTTCATCATTACAGCCAATTACTCAACCAGACGAACAGCTCCTGGTGGTAATTTTCTACTTGCCTGCAGCTGCTTGACACGGGGAGGGGTTTGAAACATCCTGGAAAATGTCTGGGGTGTGAAAACGGGTCTAAAACATCCTTAACCCCTTCACGCCCAGATCTTTCCTTTGCTATATGAAATTGTCTGTTATTAGCCATAAAAATACGGAAAGGTAGCTTAATATACCAAATTAGTTAGGGGTCAAGGATACTAAACAGGTCATATCTATAAAATATTGCTTTTATTCACTAAAAATCGTCTAATGTACCCAAATTACTATGGAAATTACGTTCTGGACCTCAAGGGGTTAGAATGCTTTGGTGAAGATGTGACATTTTTGGTGTATCGGTGTTGGTGCATAAACCGTAATTGAATACCTGTTTTTTATGATGTGTTTGATGATTTTCTATTTTTGGTTTTAGTTTTAGTATCCAAGAAAGAAATACGTCGTAGGAATTATGGATCTCAAGAATAACAATATATATTTTTTGCCGGAAAGTCAACATTACCTAACTTAAAGTAAGAAAAATATAGACACGTTCGAGAGTATTCGAATACCGTTCATAACAATAGATAGTGTATTATACTGGCATGATAACTGTGTGCTAAGCGAATATCTTAAAATAAAATCTAAAAACAAAAATATATACCGTATATAAATATGAATAACAAAAATTAAAGTAAAAAAAGTAAAATTAAAGTCTTAAAAGTGTGTAAACAATGCACACTAATGGCGTAGCTTTTTTATTGACTTGTTTTTATTTTAGCGATTTTTTTTATATACCTTCGCTAAATACTTGAACAAAACCAAGAGCTGCTTCATGTATATATTGGGGATGAAGAACTGTATCCTGTAGGACTGTAGGTACTTAGCCCGCTAGCTGTCAATCCCTATAGATAAAGAAGACAGTAAGAGAATATGAAAAGGGAGGTGGGCCAATTTAGTTAGGGAGTGTCTCGTCACTCCTCTCGTGAAATAAAATGAGGTCGTAGGAAGGTGGAAGCATAGAAACAAGAAGAGAGTTCCAGAGTTTATTAACACATGTTGTGATTACTACCGAGTCACATTGAGGAGGGAAATTACATCCATATCATCACGTGCTTACAGGAACTACCACGTGTAGGTCTCACGGCCTCTTGTAGCGTCCTTATTTTGTTATGTTCTTATGCTTTTGATAACCTGTGTCGTGTGGTAGAAGTAAACACACCTGCCTCACGTATGTATTTAAGCCTAAGGAAAGAAGATACATAAAAGCCTACAGGCGC
>JACEEZ010006904.1:525000-530000 GCA_016584305.1 Chionoecetes opilio
ACTACTACTACTACTACTCTACTACTACTACTACTACTACTACTACAAACTACTACTACTACTACTCCCTACTATACTACTACTACTACACTACTACTACTACTACTACTACTTCTTCTACTACTACTACTACTACTACTACTACAGTCTGAGCTACTGCATCGTTTAGTCATCCAATATAAAGTCTCCGTATGTCTAAATAATAATAATAATAATAATAATAATAATAATAATAATAATAATAATAATAATAATAATAATAATAATAATAATAATAATAATAATAATAATAATAATAATAATAATAACTTCATTTCACCCGGAGGCACACAGGAAAAAAAGCACTTAAGGTCTCAAGAAACTCAAGCATCGCGTTGGGTGTTAAAGGTCACACTGTCTTAGTCAACAATTGCCCTGTCAGTGTAATGCAGTAGGGCGAGTCAGCATAGTTATTGAAATTAATCTTTTTAATAGCGATACTTTTAATTGGGTTACGTAAAAAAATTGTAAGAGAGAGAGAGAGAGAGAGAGAGAGAGAGAGAGGAGAGGAGAGAGAGAGAGGAGAGAGAGAGAGAGAGAGAGAGAGGAGAGAGAGAGAGAGAGAGTGTTTGTATTGTATAGTTTTGGTATGGTAACATGAAAAACGCTATATATTGTGAGCATATCTCTCTCTCTCTCTCTCTCGTCTCTCTCTCTCTCTCTCTCTCTCTCCTCTCGCTTTTTTTTTTTTTTCTCTTCTCTCTCTCTCTCTCTCTCTCTCTCTCTCTCTCTCTCTCTCTCTCTCTCTCTCCCCCTCTCTCTCTCTCTCTCTCCCCCCTACTCTCTCTCTCTCTCTCTCTCTCTTTCTCACTCTCACAATCAAGTCAACCGTATTAAAAAAAGAAGTTATAACATTTATCTTTAGTCTTAAGTCAACCGCATTACACAAAAGTAGTTTTAAGTCAACCGCATTACACAGAAATAGTCTTAAGTCAACCGCATTACACAAAAGGAGTCTTAAGTCAACCGCATTACACAAAACTAGTCTTAAGTCAACCGCATTACAGAATAGTCCAGTCAACCGCATACAAAAGTAGTCTTAAGTCAACCGCATTACACAGAAATAGTCTTAAGTCAACCGCATTACACAAAAGTAGTCTTAAGTCAACCGCATTACACAAAAATAGTCTTAAGTCAACCGCATTACACAAAACTAGTCTTAAGTCAACCGCATTACACAAAAATAGTCTTAAGTCAACCGCATTACACAAAAATAGTCTTAAGTCAACCGCATTACACAAAACTAGTCTTAAGTCAACCGCATTACACAAAACTAGTCTTAAGTCAACCGCATTACACAAAAATAGTCTTAAGTCAACCGCATACACAAATAGTTAAGTCAACGCATACACAAAAGTAGTCTTAAGTCAACCGCATTACACAAAAGTAGTCTTAAGTCAACCGCATTACACAAAAGTAGTCTTAAGTCAACCGCATTACACAAAAATAGTCTTAAGTCAACCGCATTACACAAAAGTAGTCTTAAGTCAACCGCATTACACAAAAGGAGTCTTAAGTCAACCGCATTACACAAAAGTAGTTTTAAGTCAACCGCATTACACAAAAGGAGTCTTAAGTCAACCGCATTACACAGAAGTAGTCTTAAGTCAACCGCATTACACAAAAGTAGTCTTAAGTCAACCGCATTACACAGAAATAGTCTTAAGTCAACCGCATTACACAAAAGGAGTCTTAAGTCAACCGCATTACACAGAAATAGTCTTAAGTCAACCGCATTACACAAAAGTAGTCTTAAGTCAACCGCATTACACAAAAGTAGTCTTAAGTCAACCGCATTACACAGAAATAGTCTTAAGTCAACCGCATTACACAAAAGGAGTCTTAAGTCAACCGCATTACACAAAAGTAGTCTTAAGTCAACCGCATTACACAAAAGGAGTCTTAAGTCAACCGCATTACACACAAGGAGTCTTAAGTCAACCGCATTACACAAAAGGTAGTCTTAAGTCAACCGCATTACACAAAAGTAGTTTTAAGTCAACCGCATTACACAAAAGTAGTTTAAGTCAACCGCATCAAAGGATCTTATCAACGCATTACCAAAATAGTCTTAAGTCAACCGCATTACACAAAATAGTCTTAAGTCAACCGCATTACACAAAAGTAGTTTTAAGTCAACCGCATTACACAAAGGAGTCTTAAGTCAACCGCATTACACAAAAGGAGTCTTAAGTCAACCGCATTACACAAAAGGAGTCTTAAGTCAACCGCATTACACAAAAGGAGTCTTAAGTCAACCGCATTACACAAAAGGAGTCTTAAGTCAACCGCATTACACAAAAGGAGTCTTAAGTCAACCGCATTACACAAAAATAGTCTTAAGTCATCCGCATTACACAAAAGGAGTCTTAAGTCAACCGCATTACACAAAAGGAGTCTTAAGTCAACCGCATTACACAAAAGGAGTCTTAAGTCAACCGCATTACACAAAAGGAGTCTTAAGTCAACCGCATTACACAAAAGTAGTTTTAAGTCAACCGCATTACACAAAAGGAGTCTTAAGTCAACCGCATTACACAAAAGGAGTCTTAAGTCAACCGCATTACACAAAAGGAGTCTTAAGTCAACCGCATTACACAAAAGGAGTCTTAAGTCAACCGCATTACACAAAAGGAGTCTTAAGTCAACCGCATTACACAAAAGGAGTCTTAAGTCAACCGCATTACACAAAAATAGTCTTAAGTCATCCGCATTACACAGAAATAGTCTTAAGTCAACCGCATTACACAAAAGGAGTCTTAAGTCAACCGCATTACACAAAAGGAGTCTTAAGTCAACCGCATTACACAAAAGGAGTCTTAAGTCAACCGCATTACACAAAAGTAGTTTTAAGTCAACCGCATTACACAAAAATAGTCTTAAGTCAACCGCATTACACAAAAGGAGTCTTAAGTCAACCGCATTACACAAAACTAGTCTTAAGTCAACCGCATTACACAAAAGGAGTCTTAAGTTAACCGCATTACACAAAAGGAGTCTTAAGTCAACCGCATTACACAAAAGGAGTCTTAAGTCAACCGCATTACACAAAAATAGTCTTAAGTCAACCGCATTACACAAAAGTAGTTTTAAGTCAACCGCATTACACAAAAATAGTCTTAAGTCAACCGCATTACACAAAAGGAGTCTTAAGTCAACCGCATTACACAAAAGGAGTCTTAAGTCAACCGCATTACACAAAAGGAGTCTTAAGTCAACCGCATTACACAAAAATAGTCTTAAGTCAACCGCATTACACAAAAGGAGTCTTAAGTCAACCGCATTACACAAAAGTAGTTTTAAGTCAAGCGCATTACACAAAAATAGTCTTAAGTCAACCGCATTACACAAAAATAGTCTTAAGTCAACCGCATTACACAAAAATAGTCTTAAGTCAACCGCATTACACAAAAATAGTCTTAAGTCAACCGCATTACACAAAAGGAGTCGTAAGTCAACCGCATTACACAAAAATAGTCTTAAGTCAACCGCAATACACAAAAGTAAGAGTTATCATAATTATTAATATTAAGTCAATCGTAAAAAAGAGCAATGGATATGATTTGAAGAGACTAAAATCGCAGTTTCTATGATTATAAATGTTTATAAAGATCTATTTGGAAGACTTGTATGGATAATTACAATGTTCTGCCGTTGTTTTATATTGCACAAACAGTACTTCTATTACAGTTACTTCTATACACTACTACTACTACTACTACTACTACTACTACTACTACTACTTTTACTTCTATACACTACTACTACTACTACTACTACTACTACTACTACTATTACTTTTACTTCTATACACTACTACTACTACTACTACTACTACTACTACTACTACTACTACTACTACTACTACCATTACTTTTACTTCTATACACTACTACTACTACTACTACTACTACTACTACTACTACTACTACTACTACTACTACTACTACTACTACTATTACTTTTACTTCTATACACTACTACTACTACTACTACTATTACTACTACTACTACTACTACTACTACTACTACTACTACTACTACTACTACTACTACTACTACTACTACTACTACTATTACTATTACTTCTATACATCAAAGGGACCTTACCTTCATATATCAAAGGGAAATATTAGCCAGATGTTAAAATATTTAGCAAGAAACGAAATGAGTGAGATAGAAAAGATAGAAAGAAAAGAAGAGAAAGTATGACGTAACATTTTTTTCTTAATCTTCCTGGGAAAAGAAAAAAAAGCAAAGAAAAGAAATGAGTGAAATAGAAAAAAAATAGAAAAAAATAGAACAACTTACATATTTTTTTTTATACATCCTAGAAAAAAAAAACTTAACAAGCAAGGAAGTATAAATGACATGAGAGACCTAGTGTTTGTATAGACGATTGTATCCAAGAGTGTGTGTGATCCTATTACTGAAAGCCTTAACCCCTTGAGACCCAGAACGTAATTTCCATAGTAATTTGGGTACCATTAGACGATTTTGTGAATATATGTAATATTTTATAGATATGACCTGTTCAGTATCCTTGTCGACTAACTAATTTAGTATATTCAGTTACTTTTCGTAATTATAGGGCTCGAAAATACAATTTTTTATAGCAAAGGAAAGATCTGGGCGGGAAGGCGTTAATAGGAGGAAGAAGAGGATTTAAGAGTAAGTTCACTGTATCACTTTTATCTACTTTTAAATGTACTATACAAATCACAGACACACTACCGTAGATAACAGTAAAGTCGCCACCTGCAGTGATGTCGCCAGCCGCCAAATATTACGAATTATAGCATCACTACTGATTTTTATGTGCCACTGAAAATGATACACAGTAGTTTATATCATGACTGTATAATCTACCCTGTTTCAGCGTTGTTTTATGCTTTGTAGCTGCAAGTATATACGGTTTCAAATTTCACTATGCGTTTTTTTTCTCGGGCGACGACGACAGC
>JACEEZ010006904.1:537500-600000 GCA_016584305.1 Chionoecetes opilio
CTCGTAATCTTAAGGTAGCCTCGTAAACTTAAGGTAGCCTCGTAATCTTAAGGTAGCCTCGTAATCTTAAGGTAGCCTCGTATCTTAAGGTAGCCTCGTATCTTAAGGAAGCCTCGTATCTTAAGGTAGCCTCGTAAACTTAAGGTAGCCTCGTATCTTAAGGTAGCCTCGTATCTTAAGGTAGCCTCGTAATCTTAAGGTAGCCTCGTATCTTAAGGTAGCCTCGTAATCTTAAGGTAGCCTCGTAATCTTAAGGTAGCCTCGTATCTTAAGGTAGCCTCGTAACCTTAAGGTAGCCTCGTAATCTTAAGGTAACCTCGTATCTTAAGGTAGCCTCGTAAACTTAAGGTAGCCTCGTAATCTTAAGGTAGCCTCGTAATCTTAAGGTAGCCTCGTAATCTTAAGGTAGCCTCGTATCTTAAGGTAGCCTCGTATCTTAAGGTAGCCTCGTAAACTTAAGGTACCCTCGTATCTTAAGGTAGCCTCGTAATCTGAAGGTAGCCTCGTAATCTTAAGGTAGCCTCGTATTTTAAGGTAGCCTCGTATCTTAAGGTAGCCTCGTAATCTTAAGGTAGCCTCGTAATCTTAAGGTAGCCTCGTAATCTTAAGGTAACCTCGTAATCTTAAGGTAGCCTCGTAATCTTAAGGTAGCCTCGTAATCTTAAGGTAGCCTCGTAATCTTAAGGTAGCCTCGTAATCTTAAGGTAGCCTCGTATCTTAAGGTAGCCTCGTAATCTTAAGGTAGCCTCGTAATCTTAAGGTAGCCTCGTATCTTAAGGTAGCCTCGTAACTAATATTCAATCGTATCTTAAGACCTGGTAATAATGGTAATAATAGTAATAATGGTAGTGATGGTAGGTAGGTAGGTAGCTTATTCAAAAAACGTAAAAATTGATAATAACGATAATAATGCGGATAACGGTAGGTAAAATTGATGATAATGATGATAATGGTAGTGGTAGGCATGCAGTTTATTCACAAAACTTTTTCTATTCATATTAAAAGCAGAATTGTCGACGTGATAATCCAAAAGTATATATTCTCTCTCTCTGTATCTACTCTCTCTCTCTCTCTCTCTCTCTCTCTCTCTCTCTCTCTCTCTCTCTCTCTCTCTCTCTCTCTCTCTCTCTCTCTCTCTCTCTCTCTCTCCTGGCGTGGTGGCGATTTGTATAGTCAACAACCTTGTAGTTGGTACTTGCAAAGTGTCTAGATAGGATCAAGTATCTTATCTTCTCTCTTTCTCTCTCTCTCTCTCTCTCTCTCTCTCTCTCTCTAGAAAAAAAGTGAGAGTAAAGAATGCCAGCTTGGAGAAATCTGCACCTTAACTACCTAACCCTAAAAAATTATGACTTGAATATAAAATGTCTCAGCTTAATTTTTTTCCATGTCTCCCTCCCTCTAACTTTTCTCTCTCCTTTTTTATAGTCATGGGCGGTGGTGATGGTGGTGATGGTGGTGGTCGTGGTGGTGAGAAGGTGGTGATGGTGGTGGTCGTGGTGGTGGTCGTGGTGGTCGTGGTGGTGAGAAGGTGGTGATGGTGGTGATGGTGGTGGTCGTGGTGGTGGTGGTGATGGTGGTGGTCGTGGTGGTCGTGGTGGTGAGAAGGTGGTGATGGTGGTCGTCGTGGTCGTGGTGGTCGTGGTGGTCGTCGTGGTCGTGATGGTCGTGGTGGTCGTCGTGGTCGTCGTGGTCGTGGTGGTCGTCGTGGTCGTGGTGGTCGTGGTGGTCATGCGCAGACAACTCTATCGGTAAGTGAGAGTGTGTGTGTGAGTGTGATTATGTGTTTTACCTGTTTTGAGCGGGTATTTTTTTGTTTATGTCAAATTAATGTATGAACTACTTGCTTATAATTCAGTTTTATCGTAAACATAGACTCAATCATTGATACCATAATTTGTTGGACCCTATATCGTGATTATTATGATGATAGAAAGTGTCTGTTGAGGTCAATAACATATCTATCTATCTGTGTGTGTGTGAGTGTGTGTGTGTGTGTGTGTGTGTGTGTGTGTGTGTGTGTGTGTGTGTGTGTGTGTGTGTGTGTGTGTGTGTGTGTGTGTGTGTGTGTGTGTGTGTGTGTGTGTGTGTGTGTGTGTGTGTGTGTGTGTGTGTGTGTGTGTGTGTGTGTGTGTGTGTGTGTGTGTGTCTGCGTGTGTGTGTGTGTGTGTGTGTGTGTGTGTGTGTGTGTGTGTGTGTGTGTGTGTGTGTGTGTGTGTGTGTTATTAGGGTGTCACGTACGGCCTTGAGGTGTGTTCAGCTTACGATCTCATTGTGGTCGTTCTGAAGGTGATTTTAAAGAGATATAATTTAGAGTTTAGTTAGTTAGTTAGTTAGTTCGTTAGTTATTAGAGTAGAGTTAAATTCAAGAGTTTAGATACAGAGACGTTTAGTGTAAGGAAATGGACCATTCAAAAATTGCGTTGCGCTATTTTTTTTTTTAGTTTTGACCCCCCCTTTCCCCCCTTGCCAGCCCGTCAGGGTGGCAAGGTTGGTAGAGACGTGAGTTCGCAATGTGCAGCGTCCCTGTGCATTCGGTCAGCGGTTCGAGTCCGCCTAGTTCGTGCTGACGTGGCGGCGCTTTGTATAGTCAATAACCTTGTAGTTGGTACTTGCAAAGTGTCTAGATAGGATGAAAATCTTATCTTATCCCCCCTTGCCACGCCTTGTAACACATAAGAACATAAGAAAATAAGGAAGCTATAAGAGGCCGCGAGACCTACACGTGGTAGTTCCTGTTTCTTAACACTACCTACATCCACCTTTCATCTCCATCCATGAAATTGTCTAACCTCCTTTTAAAACTCCATTCCAATCATTTACCACCCTATTTGAAACAGCAGTTTTTCCCTACGCCCAGACCCCCCTTAGACAATGATGTAACACCAGCTAGTACTCCCTCCCCCCAAAATTTGCTAGATAAATAATAATCCATTAGTTATGACCAGGGGCGTATTTAGGATCTTGAAACATTGGGGGCTTAGACCAGCCAAGAGATCTTTAAATTTTTACAGGATTATTTTTAATTTCTGTATGAGTATAATGAGTATAAGATGTGAGACTAAAAGTGCTCTACTAAAAGGCTCCGGTAATTTGCTTAGGAAAACTTTCGAAACATGAAATTAAAATAAAATTAAGACAATCTGAGTTGGGGTTCAACCTCGCTATTATTTTTATTTTCATCAGTAGGAGAAAAGGAGAGCTTTGGCGTGATGAAGCAGTCATGTAGATTGTATATTCCCAATGCTTTGTTCAGTATAGAAATCTGACCAACCTCGGTCTTTTAACTACTTTTATTTATTTTTACATCACAAAGGACTGGCCAAGGACACACAACAATGCACTTCGAATAAATTGCTCTTAAAAAAATGCACTTCGAAAAAAATGCATTTCGTAAAAATGTATTACGAAAAAATGCACTTCGAAAAAATGCACTTAAAAAAAATGCACTTCGAAAAAATGTACTTCGAAAAAAATGCACTTCGAAAAAATGCACTTTAAAGAAATGCACTTTAAAACAAATGCACTTCGAAAAAATGCACTTCGAAAAAATGCACTTTAAAGAAATGCACTTCAAAACAAATGCACTTCGAAAAAAATGCACTTCGAAAAAATGCACTTTAAAGAAATGCACTTCAAAACAAATGCACTTCGAAAAAAATGCACTTCGAAAAAATACACGTCGAAAAAAATGACCTCTCCAAAAGGTGTTTTGGTGTCTCTCTGTCATGCACTCCTCATCTCCTTTGTTCTCTCCTGTTCTCTCCACCTCTCTCATGTCCTGCTCATAAAAAGGATGTCATCAGCATACGCTAAGTAACATCTAACCAAATATCTTGTTTTTTACTATAATTTTATGTTGGCCCCAGTCAGAGCTTATCTTATTTTTGTGAGAAAAAAAAAAAAAAAAAAAAAAAAGGTATTTGAGATCAGGGGCTATTCATAAAACATTCGGGGCTACAGCCCCCAATGCCCAGGCCTAACTACGCCCCTGGGCATTACTAGGGTTTAAGGGTATGCCAAAAACAACCCACTGGCATCTACAGTATATACGTACATTGACGAGAAATAGATTTTTAAAGTTAGATTCTTGAAATGCATCAGGGAGTTGGTCGGGAAATGGATACATGGAGAAAGCTAGGACAGGAAGGTGTGTTCAAATAAGTGCCTTATATATATAAGGCACTTATTTGAACACACCTTCCTGTATATATATATATATATATATATATATATATATATATATATATATTATATATATATATATATATATATATATATATTATATATATAATTATATATATATATCCCTTGATTCCCCGGTGAATAGAGTAGTTAGGTTATACAGGCAGTGGTGTAAAAAGTACCAAGCTTTGTTACTTAAGTTAAAATATTGTTACAATGACAAATTTTTACTCCAAGTACAAAATTAATAAAAGTACCCAAAGTTTGATGATCAAATGATCAATTAAATGATCAAGGTACTTATTTACTTTTTGATCATTGAGTACTCAAATACTCAAGTCATCACCTGCCCGGCCCGCATCCGTTCATGTAATAAATTTGTTACAAAAATATGCTATCACTTAAAATTGAAAAATATATAGTACAAAAAAGGAAGAAATCAAGTTGAATCATAAAAAATGTACCTAGTTTTTTTTATCCATGTACTTTAAAAATGGTTTAAGAAATCAGCATTTTTTTGGCGGTGTGGTCTTACAGACCAGCAGTGAGTCAATTCTCTCCCGCGGGGCTGCTGGACGCTCACGGCGGTCCTGTAAGCTACGTAGATGCACGCGGTGGTGCCGCCAAAGTTCATCGTCGAGATGTGTACAATTCATGCAGGCAACCAGGAGGATGCAGTGTTCACCCTTCACGCTGAACACTTAGTTATGGTGGCGTGGTTGGCAATTGTACCTTCCTTCGCGGGGGGATTCTTGCTGTCGCTCACTGACTGGCGCACGTGTGCGCATGCGCTCTTTCCGTGGTGGCAGCTTCACTCCTCACGGAGGCCACGCGGCGCGCCTCTGGGGTCGAGGTTGTGTGACCGAAGACCTTGGGCCTCACGGTGTTAACGAGGCGTCGGCGGCCAGCGTTCCTCCCAGCAAGGTGGCGCTCCCTGGCTGCCGCCTGCTGCCTGGCCGCGGCCACTCGTTGCTGGCAACCAGACAGTGATGCAGATATCACATTTTACTCCTTAACATTTACGATACCATTCGCGCATGTCGTCTGGGACGTAATCTTACGTGCGTGCGCTCGTTCCCTTATGGCGGCGTCTTTTCTCGCGAAGGCCACTCGGCTCGCAGGCACAGACGTGTTCAAAGATTGAGCAACCTTTGCGACACTTTTCGCCTGTGTCGAATGAGAGGCACACTCACGCGCGTGCGCCCTTTCCCTTTTGGCGGCGTCACTCCTCACCGAGGCCACTCGGTTCGCAGGCACAGTCATGTCCGCAGCCTGAGTGTCGGTCTGAGCGCCATCATTTCCGACATTTTTCTTTTATGAAGTCTTAGGGGCACACTTCCCCATGTGCACCCGTTCTTTAAGGGCGGCTCGAGCCCTGACGGAGGCCACTCGACGTGCCTCTGGCGTCGGAAAGATGGGACTGAACACCCCGTGTTTACTTTCCTTCACTTTTGTCTTCAAGGCACACTTCTGCGCGTGAGACCGTTCTTTAAGGGCGGCGCGAGCCCTGACGGAGGCCACTCGACGTGCCTCGGGTGTCGGGAGGATGTTACCGGGAACCCCGCGCTTCTTAAGCTTCTCCAGTTTTGTCTTGGAGGCATATTTCCACGCGTGTGCCCGTTCATCAAGGGCGGCGCGAGCCCTGACGGAGGCCACTCGACGTGCCTCGGGTGTCGGGAGGATGTTACCGGGAACCCCGCGCTTCTTAAGCTTCTCCAGTTTTGTCTTGGAGGCATATTTCCACGCGTGTGCCCGTTCATCAAGGGCGGCGCGAGCCCTGACGGAGGCCACTAGACGTGCCTCTGGCGTCGGGAGGATGTTACCGGGAACCCCGCGCTTTGTAGATTTCTCCAGTTTTGTCTTAGAGGCATATTTCCACGCCTGCGCCCGTTCATCGAGGGCGGCGTGAGCCCTGACGGAAGCCACCCGACGTGCCTCGGGTGTCGGGAAGATGTTACCGGGAACCCCGCGCTTCTTAAGTTTCTCCAGTTTTGTCTTGGAGGCATATTTCCACGCGTGTGTCCGTTCATCAAGGGCGGCGCGAGCCCTGACGAAGGCCACCCGACGTGCCTCTGGCGTTGGGAGGATGTGGCCGAACGCCCTCCACTTCCTGGTTTTGCCAAGGCGTGGACAGGCAGCAGTCTTCTTAGCGGGGTGGCGTTGACTGCCTGCCGCCTGCTGCCTGGCCGCGGTCACTCCATGCTGGCGTGGTGTCACCCTTTTCTGGGTAAGTTTGAAGCTCTCAGTTATCGCTGTAGCTTCTATCTTCAGCCTTGAAAGTCTGGCGGGCAACTCCACTGGGATGCGAACATGTTGAGGTGTGGCGGCCTCGCGTGTTCGCCACTCCGCCAACAAGTTCTTGAGGGCGACGTGGCACTCCAGCACGTTGTTCATGGCGGCCTTGATGTGCAGCCTTTGGCGTCCTAGATCCACGAGGATGAGGACACTTCCTGCCTCCTGCTGAGGAAGGGCCAGCTCTCCAACCTCCTCCAGCACGTCCTCCACCTCAGTGTGTTTGACCTGCGAGGCTGCTGTTTCCTGCAGGAGAGGCTCGTCCTGCCCTGCCTTGCTTCCTTTCTCGTGGTGGCGCGCCAGGATCTGCCGTGCCCAGGAGCGCCCCGCCACCAGGACCACAAACACAACCTCCACCACCACACACACGGCACACACGAAGCAGAACACAAACGTCTTGTGTTCCTGCTCGGCCTTCTGGATCTGCCTCTCCAGGCAGGCCAGACGTTCCTTGCTGCCCACCATCATGGGCAGCACCTCCCCCCAGCTGTCACCCAGGGGGAAGCCGCACTCCGCAAGGGGATTCCTTGGGGAGGCCAGCCACGAGGCGGCCACCAGGTGCCCCCGCACCTACCCCAGCAGGGTGGTGTGGGGCCCTGCGTCCCGCCAGGCCCTCATCACCCGACGCAGCTCGTCGGCCTCCAGCACCAAGCCCACCAGCACGAGGGTGATCGCCACCCTCATCACCAACACCACCACCAGGCGGAAGCATTTCAAGCTGACAAAGTTTTGCATTTTTATATGAAATTATAATTGTGAAGAAAGAAGTAAAAGGAACCGCGGCGAGGTGGATGTACAAAAGGGGATGGTAGTGGAGGGCGACCTCCTCGTCACCACCACTTTAACTGTTAAACCAAATTATTCAAGGAAAGAGAAATCGTCAAACTTGGGTAAATTCTTTCTATACATGTATATTATTGATGTTATTGTCGATGCATTGGTGATATGCGTATATCATTCATTATATAAAACTGAGTAGTATCAGATTTTGTAACAGAGAATCTTATTTAAAAGACATTTAATGCTTGCTTTTAACAATCTCTCGGTTTATTCTTTCTTCCTGAAAACAAATACGTAATACCATACTTAGATATTATAATTCAATCCCATTTCTCTTAATAATTGGAAGTAAGCCATAAAAAATCCTTTAAACATTACTAATTCGCATACTGCTGTGGTAACATAATTAGCTTTAGTTTTAAATTAAGCATTTTTTTGTGTGTTAATTTAGTACTATGGGAAATAAGAGTCACTTCAAATTTGACATCTGATGAACAATTCGATAGTCAATTAATGTCATGTTAATTTATGGCAGCATTTATAGCATAAGGTTTGTAAGTGATTGTTTTACGTTAATGCCAAAATTTAAAAGCCAGGTTATACATGAAAATTCAATAGTTTAGCATTTGTACTGCACTGAAGGGAAATCAAAGTTTATACTCGACTTATGCGAGTAGATGGTTGGAAGAAATATAGTTTGAACGTAGTTATGTTTCCCCTTCACATTCATGCATATTATCATGTTTAATTTGTTATTACGAACGAAAATATTGCGTATTGCTAATATGCTTTCGCTGGAAATTTCAAGAGTCGAATAATGCTTAAATGAACAACAGAAAGAATGCCAATGGAAACAACTACACGAATAAGGTAGGTGACATAAGGAGGCGATAGTAACTGACAATGAGCTGGGAGAAAAGAGTATGTTTATGGCAAGGAACGCTGTACAATGTATTGACCTAGTAACGTACAGAACTTAACAATGCTCGTGCTATGTGTGTGTGTGTGTGTGTGTGTGTGTATGCGTGTGTGTGTGTGTGTATGTGTGTGCGTGTGTGTGTTCGCACGTGTGTTATTGTGTGTGTATGTGTGTGTGTGACAGAGGTGGGCACCGCAAACGAAAATGTGCACTTCCGCAAACACAAATCCGCAAACTTCAATCCTTAAGTTCCGCAACCGCAAGTCCGCAAATTTCTTGAAGTTCACACTTCCGCAACCGCAAGTCCGCAAATCTGCAAACCAATTATGTGATATTTTCTCTGCATTTATTGCAAAAATTGAGTTGAAACACTTTGTGGTAGTAAATGTATATATTATTTCCTAAATCACTTGTGGCAATAATTATTGATATATACGTATATATATATAAGTATATATAGTATATATAGTATATATATATATATATATATATATATATATATATATATATATATATATATATATATATATATATATATATATATATATATATATATATATATATATATATATATATATATATATATATATATATATATATATATACATATTTTATCTACTGAACTGTGACAAAACTGTGTTAACTCTGTGTGTTGTCCATTTGATATTCTCTTCTTCACCTCTCCAGAAGGTCTTTTGGTGTCTCTTTTATCTGTTGCACTCCTCATCTCCTCTGTTCTCTCTTCCTGTTTTCTCCGCATCTCTCTCGTCCTGCTCTTAAAAAGGATGCCATCAGCATATGCCAAGTAACATCTAACCAAATTTCTTGTTTCTTACTATAATTTTGTGTTGGCCCCAGTCAGAGCTTATCTTATTTTTGTAAGAAAAAAAAGGCTATTTGAGATCCGGGGCTATTCATAAAACATTCGGGGCTACAGCCCCCAATGCCCAGGCCTATCTACGCCTATGGCTGCTATAATCATATAAACTTACATGGGTGGATAAAGGAAAATGTTTACTGAGCGGGACATGATAGAGAACGACATAGCAAGTTTTAAGGGTAGACTATACCATAATAATCTCTCCTCTCCTACCATCTATAAAACCTACATTTGCGCCATTTATCACATATTTCCAGCACGTTTTCTGTCCTAATATAACCAGGCAGCCCTACTTATACTTCCTGAGCCTCAAACATCGCCAAACACAGTGATATGAGCCCAAAACTGCCTAAATGCATTATGGTAGCAATCGTGGAATATATTACAGTAAACCTTCTCTTAATTGAACACGTATAATTCAAACTTCGGATAATTCGACCTGCTTCAGGCCAGTTTGAATTTTTCAACAACCAGGGGGATAAATAACTTTCCATAATTCGAGCAATTTTTAATTATCCTTAGCCTCACTATAGTCTATTTTTTTTATTATGGTCAAAATGCAGTAAGGAAGCCACGCCCCCTGCCTGCCCTTCTATTCTACGGGGCAGCTGATTGGTGCACTCCTCGTATCATCACTACCAATCACAATATCTTCACTACTTAACAGCGCGTGACCACTGGAAAGAGCAATCTTCACTACAGAGGGTGACACAATAAAAAATCCCTGTGTAGTGAAGATTGCTTTGTCCAGTGGTCACGCCGCTGTTAAGTAGTGAAGATATTGTGATTGGTAGTAATGATACGAGGAATGCACCAATCAGCTGCCCCGTAGAATAGAAGGGGAGGCAGGGGGCGTGGCTTCCTTAGTGCATTTTGACCATAATAAAAAAAAATAGACTGTAGTTGGAGTCCGACCTCTCCCATGCGGTGCGTGCTGCGGCTGCCCAGCGTGACCAGATATACGATAATTATCATATAAATACGATAGGCGGAGGAAGAGGGCGGGAGGGGGAGGAGGAGGAAGGGGTGGGAGGGGAAGGAGGGACGAGGAGGAGGAAGGAGGGGACAGAGGGAGGAGAAGGAAGGAGGTGGGACAAGGAAGGGAGGAGAGGAGGAGAAGGAAGGAGGAGAAGAAAGGTGGGAGAGGAAATGTGAGGAGGAAGAACTATTTTTTTAAGTATCCTTCGCTTTGTATACAATCCTTCAGAGTCCTTCACGGGCCTTTTCGCTCCTTCATGCATCCTATAGGAGTCATGGGAGGGCATTGGAAGTCCCACATGATTGCTATAGTATTCCTAGGTTTTTAGAAGTACTTTGACAATCGCATGGGTGGCTCAAATAGGGATTACTAATACTAATGCTAATACTGAAAATACTAATACTGATCATTGTATTAAAGTAATGATTAATCTAACAATGCCTGTCATATTTTTATGTCTTGTAGTAAGTTTTGTCTAATTTGTGGTTTTTAAGGAATATCTGGAAGTATCATGTCATTGTGAATTTACTGAAATAGGAACTTCTAATCATCGTAACTGAAAACTGACTCCAGATTCGTGTTCAGCATGGCAAAAGACTGCTAGGAACTAATTTTCAAGCAAATCTATTTTTTTAAAAATATTGCAAATTTTGCAAGGGCTTGCTTGCCTTGGGATTGTCAAATTTTGCCTTGATTTTTTTTTTTAATCACGTTCTTTTCAATAACTTATAAACTATGGCAGATTCGTGCAACATATATAAAGAAGTAAATATGAAGTAGATCAAGGGCTATCATTTAGCGTAAAGCAAAAAAATATTGACTGACAAATAACCGAGAAAATAGCATTTTCGTACATTTATACAAAATAAAAAAAAATTCGACAACCGTGAGGTGTTTTGACAAGCTGATTACTGCATCATGTAGAACACCTCAAGATTAACCTTTGTTACTTCGATAAGTTTTCTTCGACGACTCATAGTTTTGCGGCAAAATAACAAAAACCAGATTTTCGTCAATTTTGGAATATTTTTGAGCAGCCAGAAATCCGAAAGGTTTTTTTTCGCTAGATAGTTGGAAATGCTGGGGATAAAATTGTAGATCCATCCATTTACAATAACTTTTAATGAGTAAGTGTTGCTGTGTGAGAAACAAGTTGGGATTTGACCGGGAAAAAGTAACTCTATATGTTTATAATTCAGAAACCGTTCAGGATAGGTCAGTGTAGACGCAGAGACCAGTGTTTCTTATTTATGAAAAAATAATAGGGAGACAAATGTTACGCTTGAGATGTTCCACCTGATGGTATAATCTGTATCTAAAGAAAATGTAATGTTATGAGAAAAAATACTATAATTTTATTACAAAATATTTAAATATAACTTTCTCAGTGAATAACCACCCGATATTTTTTACTATAGCACAAATGAAAGGCCTTGACCGATTCTATGTTTATTGATTTATACATGTATTACGTACAGTACCTATCACAGTTTTTCAGTTATTAAGGAAAACGTGATGAAAAAAAAACTATACCCTACTTAATCATCCCTATTAAGAGTATATATAATAATAGGGGTATATATAATACACCCCTATTACTGACAGGAAATATATGAATACACAGAATGTCAATGTCATAATATTGTGATTGCTTTATCTTAAGTACTTTATGAACAGTTGATATCTTTACAGTAAATAGTAAATATTAAATTCTCTCAGACGGTCACTTGTCACTTTCGTATATATTTACAACGCCTTGTCTTGGTACAGTATCTCAGGCAAGGGTATCCAATGTGCTGTGTTGCTGATTTCGTACGTGTTAGGTGAGGTTAGGTAAGGTGGGGCTAGGATTTGAGGGTTTAAGTCTTATTTTCTTAGCAATAAAATGAATGGTACTTCTGCATTACTTCTGATGTATTTTGCTGAGTTTCTAAAAAATTCCGTTTGATTTCGTTTTTGACATGCTTAGTTTTAGTCATTTCAACAAAAAGGGTCAAATCATGCCAATTATAACAAAATACATCACAAAAACCATACTGAAATACTTCGAGGGTACACTGTAAGCTTGTGAATATTTACAAACATTTGATAAGAGAAAAAAAAATCGATAAAAAGATGTAAACAATGTAAAAAAAAGTTATCCTAGCTCGCAAGATTACAGTTTGAATTTACATTATGTACAAAGTAAGAAACAGGTCAAATAGAAGTCGCCTTATGAAGTAATGCTAAACAAGACACTGTTGTTATCCTGTCTGTAACACCCCGCGATCTACACGAGGCAGGGCAGGGCAGAAGGTGGGAAAGGCACCTCGCTATGATGCACAGAAATTACCGTCATCAGGTAGTTAGTGCGGAGTCAATAGGGAGTTTCAAAAGGCGGCTAGACAATTTCATGGATGGGGATGAAAGGTGGATGTAGGTAGTGTTAAGTAACAGGAACTACCACGTCTCAGGGCCTCTTCTAGCTTCCTTATGTTCATATGTTCTTGTTTGGCTTTTGACTTCCTTTCCATTGTTCATGTGACCGTCTATCACATCCTCAAGACCCAAATATCTCCCTGACGCAGGATACTGTTCACCAAGCATCTTCATTTCACTGGAGACATCTGGTTCCTTATAGTCAGTGCGTCAGTAGGGACAAAAACGTGCATAAGTGTCCTTAAAAATTGTGACGAGGTTAATGAGACATGTGGTTCCTCAATGCGTCAGTGGACAAGAACGTTTTAGTGTCCTTAAAGACTGTCCTGACGAGGTTTAGGAGACATGTGGTTCCTCAATGCGTCAGTGGACAAGAACGTTTTAGTGTCCTTAAAGACTGTCCTGACGAGGTTTAGGAGACATATGGTTCCTCAATGCGTCAGTGGACAAGAACGTTTTAGTGTCCTTAAAGACTGTCCTGGCGAGGTTTAGGAGACATATGGTTCCTCAATGCGTCAGTGGACAAGAACGTTTTAGTGTCCTTAAAGACTGTCCTGGCGAGGTTTAGGAGACATATGGTTCCTCAATGCGTCAGTGGACAAGAACGTTTTAGTGTCCTTAAAGACTGTCCTGGCGAGGTTTAGGAGACATATGGTTCCTCAATGCGTTAGTGGACATGAACGTTTTAGTGTCCTTAAAGACTGTCCTGGCGAGGTTTAGGAGACATATGGTTCCTCAATGCGTCAGTGGACAAGAACGTTTTAGTGTCCTTAAAGACTGTCCTGGCGAGGTTTAGGAGACATATGGTTCCTCAATGCGTCAGTGGACAAGAACGTTTTAGTGTCCTTAAAGACTGTCCTGGCGAGGTTTAGGAGACATGTGGTTCCTCAATGCGTTAGTGGACATGAACGTATTAGTGTCCTTAAAGACTGTCCTGACGAGGTTAAGGAGACATGTGGTTCCTCAATGCGTCAGTGGACATGAACGTATTAGTGTCCTTAAAGACTGTCCTGACGAGGTTAAGGAGACATGTGGTTCCTCAATGCGTCAGTGGACATGAACGTATTAGTGTCCTTAAAGACTGTCCTGGCGAGGTATACAAGAGAGACGGAGGAAGAGAGAGAGCCCCCTTTTTGTACTTTCCCTCGAATACCCCCCCCCCCCACCTTTTCTCAATCAACTTTGTAACTTTGTAAACTTTTGAGAGGCATCGCTAGTGGTGGGCATGCATGAACACACTTAAGAGGATGAGGGTAACGATGCCGAGGCAGATACACGCGATCTTCTCCAGGATAAGACAGAGCTCGGAGGGGGGCTTGGTCTTGGAGGAGGACTCGGTGACGTCATGGTCGTGGTGGTGGTGGTGGTGGTGGTGGTGCGGGAATTCCTTGGCCAACACCTCGATGAAGATCACGTGGATGAAGATGCCTGGGAAAAGATGACATTAATTATAGATTAGATTAGATTAGATTAGATATTTATTGACCACAAAAAATACAAATATACGATGCGGCAATGTTGTCATGGTCCGTGGTCCATATATTAACCCTAAAAAACAACATTTGCAAAACAAGAAGACTTAACATAACAAAACAAAGAAAAAAAAACCTTACCCATAATACTAAAATAATGTCTATAGATACAAATCCCACTTTCGCAATAAAAGGGGATAAAATACGAACGTTTCAAGTAAAAAGTAAAAAGAACCTATATCAAATAATTAGCTTAACACCAAGTAAATACATCATGACAGTTTTTGAGATTCATTAGAAATATGATTACTTTGATTTTCTGTATACGCAAGCAACACGTTGTAGCCACGTTGAAGAAAGTTATCATTCAAACAAAACTATAGCGTGTTTCTCATCTTATTAAGTTTTTGAGATTTATTATTTATCTGTGCTACCTTTATGATGTCATGCACTTCTTCAAGCCTCCAGGAAAGAACTTGAGGCTCGTGGTGACCAATGGTACATGGTATAGCATTGATAGCATGGTAACACGCTTATCATGTTTAAAAAAAAAATTTGCCAAAGATTTCCAGTCTTTGCGAATAATATGTTCTCTATAGAGTACAATCAGAAACTCAGCCAAGCATTCATGAAGTCAGTCCTGCATAAGAATTGTCTTCAAAATATCCAACAGCTCACTGAACAGCCACAACAATACCCAGTAAACACGTCGCATAGCTGTGCAAAAGCGTTGAATTTTATATGAATTTTGTACATAAGAAAAGCCAAGATTAATAGACATACTATCATACTATTAACCCCTTGAGACCCCAAACGTAATTTCCATTGTAATTTGGGTACCATTAGACGATTTTTAGTGACTATAAGCAATATTTTATAGCTATGACCTGTTTAGTATCCTTGTCCACTGGCTAATTTGGTATATTTAGTGACTTTTCGTTATTTCATGGCTAACAACAGACGATTTTATATAGCAAAGGAAATATCTGGCGTGGAGGGGTTAATAGTCTATAGATCTTGAGAAAAACATCATCAGCTACCTGTCGCGAATGCCTCCAGCACGGCGGACACGATCTCCCTGTTGGCCGAGGGCGCCGTCTGGAGACCCACGCCCGCCGCGATGCCGAGCGGGATGGTCGACGTGAAGATGACCACGTATGCCGCCTTGCCCCACCGACTCAGCGTGTTGTTGTTACTCACCTGAAATGACATCACAGATAAAGATACATACAACTATTTTATGCAAGGCTAAGGAATACACTCTCCCTAGGCGTTGATTTTATGTATATCATGGAAGGACCGACGGATTATACTGCATATTCAATCAATCAATCATTGGGGGCATACGCTGGGGTTGGGGGGGGCGCGTCGCCTCCCCCACCCTAAGACGCCACTCCCGGGGTCGCCACGCGCGAGTCCCCATGCAGGCTCCCTTCTCATACCAAGCAACTCTCGACAAGAAACATAAACTTGCCCCAGCCACGAGCCTTGTGGGCGCCCCCTTGGCCTCCTCCACGCCGGATTGTCTCTTACAGACACAACCCGGTGGGAAGGATCGGTTTCAGGGTAGCGATACTGCACATTGAATTCTGCAAATACGAAATAACTTAAATATGAAATAGTAATCTAATGCTAAATATTCACCTCCATGCCGAAGGAGAACGCCATGACGACCTCGTGCACCAACACGGCCACGGAGAACTCAAGCACCTTCTCGGTCTGTGTCTGCAGCCCCACAGCCATGCCCTCGAACAGCGAGTGCACGCCCAACGCCAGCAAGAAGATGATGGAGGTCGGGACGCCATGACCTGCAAAGAGAGATAATCATGTGTAACTCAAAGCATAGTGTTATGTTTTGTTATTCTATTACTGTCTTCTTTATAGGGAATGGCACTTAAACGGCCTTTTTGTTCACTTTTTTGGTTTATGCCCTTGGCCAGTCCTTAACCCCTTGAGTCCCAGAACGTAATTTTCGTTGTAATTTGGCTACCAATAGACGATTTTAATGAATATAAGCAGTATTTTATAGATATGACCTGTTTAGTAGCCTTGTCCACTAGCTACTTTGGTATATTAAGTTAGTTTGCGTACTTCTATGGCTAACAATAGACGATTTCATATAGTAAAGGAAAGATCTGGGTGTGAAAGGGTTTGAGATGTAAAACAAAAATATGTGTACAGGCACCGCTCTAACGCAGAAGTAAAGTAATGGACATAAATAAGTAATGCAATAAAGTAAATAATAATAAAGTAAAGTAAGGAATGGCAGCATAAGCGGGCTTTATGTTCCCCCCTTTTTTTTGCCCTTGCCCAGTCCTTAGAAATGTAAAAAAAAAAAAAAAAAAAAAAGTTCAAAACAACTATACGGCACCACTTTCACGCAGAAGTATACAAGAATGAGTCTCACCGGCGTGCTCTTGGTCGTTGCAGGAGTCCTTGTCGTAGTCTGGAGGGGGAGCACCGTTGGCCTCGGCGTGCGGGGTGTCCTGAGTCAAGCATAAGGGTTCGGTGGAGGTCTTAGCCAGGAGCGTGCGGGAGGCTGGATGACCCCCTTGACCTTGACTGTTACTCCCACGTCGCTGTTGCTCTATCGCGTGAACCTGCAGGGGCAATATTTGTATAATCTACCGAAAAAGGTTCATAGAGCAGCTTTATCACATGAACCTGTTTACAAGTTTGCGAGAGTATTGAGAAAAGGGGAGGAAATTACAAAGGAGGGGGGGAGGGGTAATACAGAAGACAGAATTGAGAGAAATACAGAGAAAAGGGGGAGGAAGCTACAAAAAGAAGGGGGTCAAGTATACAAAAGAGACAGAATTGACAGAAATACAGAGAAAAGGGGAGGAAATTACAAAGGAGGGGGGGAGGGGAAGTATACAGGAGACAGAATTGACAGAAATACAGAGAAAAGGGGAGGAAATTACAAAGGAGGGGGGGAGGGGAAGTATACAGGAGACAGAATTGACAGAAATACAGAGAAAAGGGGAGGAAATTACAAAGGAGGGGGGGAGGGGAAGTATACAGGAGACAGAATTGACAGAAATACAGAGAAAAGGGTGAGGAAGCTACAAAAAGGGGGGGGACAAGTATACAAAAGATACAGAATTAACAGAAATACAGTTAAGAAATAAAAAAATAATTCTTCTGACTTTAACACGTGAACCTGCCGGGTGATATCTGTACAAACTATTCAAAAAAGTTTATAAAAGTGTATAAAAAAAGTTGGACTATTTAAAGTTTAACTATTGTTGAACTATTTTAAAAGTTTAACTATTAAAAAAAAGTTTACATCTGACCCCACGTGACGTCACTTATTATGACGTGACGCGCCTATAGGAAATTGTAAAAATTCTGTGGGTTTTTTTAATTAATTTTTTTATTTTTATTTCGTCACTTTTTTTTACGTTTTTTTTATTTATATTATTTTTTTATTTTCTTATTATTATTTTATTTTTTTATGTTGCTAAGATAAAGAAGTTGGGTAGTATGAGAGTAGTGTTTAGATAGTCAAGGAAGTGGTTATATGGTTAGTTAAGCCATTCATTCATTATATAGTCAACACTTTAATATGCTGTCATTGTTTCTAGTCCTTATGTGCTAGAAATTATAAACACACTCTCTCTCTCCTCTCTCTCTCTCTCTCTCTCTCTCCTCTCTCTCTCTCTCTCTCTCTCTCTCTCTCTCTCTCTCTCTCTCTCTCTCTCTCTCTCTCTCTCTCTCTCTCTCTCTCTCTCTCTCTCTCTCTCTCTCTCTCTCTCTCTCTCTCACACACACACACCCACACCCACACCCACACCCACACACAACAACAAACCCCACACCCACCCACCCACACCCACACCCACACCCACACACACACACACCCACACCCACACACAACAACAACAACAACCCACACCCACACCCACACCCACCCACACACCCACAACACACAACCCCCACACCCCCACCCCACAACCCACACCCACACCCCACCCACACACACAACCAACACAACCCACACACACACCCACCCCACACCACACCCACACACACACACCCCACACCCACACACACACAACCCCACACCCACACACACACCCACAACAACACCCCCACACCACCACACCACACACACACACACACACACACCCACGCACACAGCAACAACTCCCCCTCTCCACACACACAATTTAGTTTCATACTGTACCAATTTATCGATGGTGAAGATAATAAGGAAGCCGCAGATGACAACGAAGAAGCCCCAAGGGAACTCTGCAAAGGCTTCCCAGCTCTCGTCTGTGTGGCCCAGCTCCTGAAGAAGGCAGTGAAGGCATTAGCAGGAAAAGTAAAAGTAAAGTAAACCATTCCACCTACCTAAAACAAAAAAAGTTAATCCTACCAGTCTCTCTCTCTCTCTTTTCGTTCTCTCTCTCTCTCTCTCTCTCTCTCTCTCTCTCTCTCTCTCTCTCTCCTCTCTCTCTCCTCTCTCTCTCTCTCTCTCTCTCTCTCTCTCTCCTCTCTCTCTCTCTCTCTCTCTCTCTCTCTCTCTCTCTCTCTCTCTCTCTCTCTCTCTCCTCTCTCTCTCTCTCTCTTTCTCTCCTCTCTCTCTCTCTCTCTCTCTCTCTCTTCTCTCTCTCTCTCTCTCTCTCTCTCTCAGACTCGAAACCCAGACTTGAACCAGATTTTTTTTTAGCCTTTTTTTTTTTTTGTTTTTGTTTGCTTCGATCCCGTTTTTTTTTTTTTTATATCTTTTTTGTTTTTTTTGCTTTGAAACAGTTTTTTTTTTTATTCTTTGTTTTTTTTGTTTTTTTGCTTCGAACCAGTTTTTTTTATATCCCTTGTTTTTTTTCTTTTGTTTTTTTTGCTTCGAACCCGTTTTTTTTATATCCCTTGTTTTTTTTCTTTTGTTTTTTTGCTTTGAACCATTTTTTTTTATATCCCTTGTTTTTTTTCTTGTTTTTCTTTGAACCAGTTTTTGTTTATATATCTTGTTTTTTTTGTTTTTTTTGCTTTGAACCAGTTTTTTTTTTATATTCCTTGTTTTTTTTCTTTTGTTTTTTTTGCTTTGAACCAGTTTTTTTTTATATCCCTTGTTTTTTTTCTTGTTTTTCTTTGAACCATTTTTTTTTTTATATCCCTTGTTTTTTTTTCTTTTGTTTTTTTGCTTTGAACCAGTTTTTTTTATATCCCTTTTTTTTTTCTTGTTTTTCTTTGAACCAGTTTTTTTTATAGCCCTTGGTTTTTTTCTTGTTTTTCTTTGAACCAGTTTTTTTTATAGCCCTTGGTTTTTTTCTTTCCTTTTTTTGCTTCTATGTTGACATGTAATAGATGTAAATACAGTAAAAAAAACATATTCGGGTGTTCTGTAGGATGGAGAGAAGGGGGGGGGAGGGGGGGGCCTATAAGCTTACCATGTGTGTGAGCTGTGTGTACTAACTAAGCAATCACTAAAAATAATGGTTGTAAACTCTAAAAAAAAAAAAAAACCTGTCAACTAACTCAACAAAAAACTAAACTAAAACTGTAAAAAAGAACGTAAGCGAGTGTTTGCAAGTTTGTATGAAGAAAAAAAACAACGTGTGTATAGCTAATACTATAATAGCTAATAACTAATGTACTATGCAATAACTTAACATTAAAAAAAAAAATGTCAACTCTAAAAAAAAAAAAAAAACGTAAAACTGTTAACTATAAAAAGTCTATACGCGAGTTTTGTCAAGTTTGCATGTATGAAAAAACATGTGTGTGTGTGTGTGTGTGTGTGTGTGCATACTAAGCGTCCTAACTAATAACTAACACTAAAAATAATTCTTGTAAGCTCACAAACAAAAAAGGAAACTGTAAAACTCTTATAACTGTAAAATGTAAGCGGGTTTTGTTAAGTTTGTAGGAAAAAAAACATACGTGACATCAGGTTTATTATTGCGTCTTGTTCACCACCGGTCACTGTTCCCATGCAAAGCTGTGACCCAATTAAGTGAGAGAGGTCAATCTTGGCGGGTTCAAGGAGGCAACAGATAGCAGGGCGTGATTAGATTACTTTATATGCAGGCCAAAATGACTCATAATACGAAATTTCTGAACAATAATTAAAGTCATTGTCAAGATACCTATATTTTTTTTACGAGGCGAAAATTCCATTCTATCTTAAGGCCTCATGCTTAAAATTATGTCTATGTTTACCTGACAATATGGTTAACTATGATAAAATACAGCTGACATTTAGAAGAAGCGTAGTATTCCCTTCTCCTGGCATCAAATATCAGTCAGTAAGCAGCAAGGGGGCAGGATTTTTCACCTCGTTGATATAAACAGTATAAACAGCCTTAAAACAGTATAAACAGCCTTAAAACAGTATAAACAGCCTTAAAACAGTATAAACAGCCTTAAAACAGTATAAACAGGCTTAAAACAGTATAAACAGCCTTAAAACAGTATAAACAGCCTTAAAACAGTATAAACAGCCTTAAAACAGTATAAACAGCCTTAAAACAGTATAAACAGCCTTAAAACAGTATAAACAGCCTTAAAACAGTATAAACAGCCTTAAAACAGTATAAACAGCCTTAAAACAGTATAAACAGCCTTAAAACAGTATAAACAGCCTTAAAACAGGACAGACAATGTTTACGCGCCCAGCTGTGTTTGCTTGCCACACGAGGCTTAATACGGTATCATCATGTCCTTTAGTAATACGGACGCAGCATTATTGGCAGCGACGCAAGGTGAAAGGCCGCAAGATTAATCAAGAGCATCAGCTGGGCAGGACTAAACCTTTCTTTATATTAGTTTGGTATTCAGCTACGGGTTTAAGTTGAGCAGTCACGATAGGAACCACACCGGTTTAAATTTACTTTATGATTGTTGCAACATTTTCAAACAAGTTCACGTTTTTTTCGCTTAATATCTGATGCTTTCCTTAATGGAGATAGTTTTTTCCTGCGCAAACCTCAATAAAGTGTTTTTTTTGCTATTCGAAAAAGTTATGATTTTTTTTTATAAATACGCCTTTTAGACGTTTTGACTGGGAAAAAACACTCCATTTGTAAAAGCATCAAATAATAAGCTAATCAAACCATTAAACTAACCTAACCTAACCTAACCTAACCTAACCTAACCTAACCCTCAAACAAACCAAACCTAACCTATTGTGCGATACTCCATGGAGACAAACTAATCTCACGACTGTCAATAGGCTTATACTCCAACACCTTGTATAAGGACCTCATGTGGCTTTGATAACCGCTATCTACAGGGGCGATAGAGAGGAGCAAAGTGTTCATAGGGAGTGGAATGACCGCCTGGCAGGGAATGCAGAGACATGTAGCTACTCGATATTTGTATGCATGAATAGACAAAATATATATTGGGTTTAATAATAACAAGCCTACACATTATCCATTTCATTTGACCTCTTGAGTCCCAGAACGTAATTTCCATTGCAATTTTGGCACCATTAGACTATTTTTAGTGAATATTAGCAATATTTTATAGATATGACGTGTTTAGTATCCTTGTCGACTAACTAATTTGGTTTATTTAGTTACTTTTCGTAAGTTTATGGCTAACAACAGACGATTTTATATAGCAAAGGAAAGATCTGGGCGTGAAGGAGTTAAGTGATCTTTTCATTTGGTTCGTGATTTACTATTTTTGCAAAGTGTGTAGAGGGATCGGACTGACCAACCAGCAGAGTGAATGCCAAGGGTCTGAACCACTGGCCTGAACATCCTGCCTCAACCCTCACTGCGTCGTGGCCTACACACCACACACTACACAAAGACGACAAGGCATGAAGAAAAGAACACATCAGAACATAAGAAAATAAGGAAGCTACAAGAGGCCGCGAGACCTACACGTGGTAGTTCCTTATTTTCTTATGTTCTTATAATAGACTGACGCCTTGTGTGCAATAAATTAATCAAATCAAACCTCTAGAAAATGGTGGAACTTTTGGTCAGCGGCGGGGAGGAGACCCATGAAACACACGAAGATGAAGACGCCGGCACCGAAGCAGGACGCGCAAGACAGGATTCGGTGTCGGACCACAGCACGCGACACGATCTTTTTGGACACGCCGCGGAGTAAGACCGGTGCCAAGCCGACGCCTGTGGTCAGGAGGAAGATGATGCCCATGAAGAGGAACTGTAGACTGTGCACCTCCATCGCTGACACTTCGTAGTACGTGTGTTTATGGATGTTAGATGGCAGACGCTTCTCCTCGTGTGTTGTCTCGAGTTGTTAGTGGCTAAACATTTCTTGTTACAACATTAGGGATGATGATCTTTCTGTTGCGTATGTTTATGGTTTTTAGTGGGCAATCGCTTCTCCTTGTTACAGCCCGAGAGGTTTTAACAGTGTTTCAGGCTCACTGTTTCCTTGCAATGTGCAAGCTTCTTGTTGAGCTTGTTGAGCTTCTTGTTGCGTATGTTTATGGTTGCTAGTGGACAAATGCTTCTCCTTGTTACAGCACGAAGCGTTTCAGCAGTGTTTCAGGCTCACTGTTTTCCTTGCAATGTGCTGTACTTATAGTGCCGTGTGTAATTACTGCATGCATCGACTAGTAACCCGTGCAAGTCCTCCTCTCGTGGCCAGTCAGTAGTAACAAGAAGGAACCACGTCTGACACCAACCCGCTCAGCTGATACACTGATTGACTGAGTTGTGTGCCCACCCGGCGCCTACCCTTCCCGCCCACTCTATACCCTGGTCGTCCCTGTCCTGGCCACCTGTTGAGCCGAGCAGGCCTTGCACTTGGCACTAGTAACACCCCATGCACGAACCACTACTCTCTCTCTCTACCCTCAACCACACAGACAACCTAACCATTTTACACTGTAGTATCAGTCATTACTGCTACATTTTCTGCGTTTTGTACACACACACACACCTACATATAGTATACAAATGGGTGTATTCTAATAGTAGTGATGAGTCCAGGCACTAATGGCTCCACACGACACCATGGCACATGTAAGACCTGGCGCAAACTTACCATCCTTAACAGGACTCCTACCATTGTCGCCACTTGTATATAGTATTCTGTAACTATGGCTTTATTGATCGCCTGTGCATATCTATTTTTTCTTGTCTTATATGTACATCTTGTTCCCTCTCTACCCTTTTTATATATCCTTCCTCCTCTTACTGTATACACTGTTGAGCTGATAAACTTGAGCGTCACCTCGAGGATAAGTTAAGAACATAAGAACCTAAGAAAATAAGGAACCTACACACTCAGAAATAAGGGGTATATTAGGGTAGAATTGTTACATCGCACCATCACTACCCTTTTTATACCCTATGTCCAGGCTGGAGGGTAGATGCTGCTGATTATACCCTTCATGTACCCTTTATCTACCCTTTTTAGACGAGAGGGTTGAGAAAGGGTATATTTGGGGTAGTAAAAGGGTATATTTAGGGTTGCAAAAGGGTATATTTGTAAGGGTAAAAAAAGGGTAGCAGTATTTCATCACTACAAATACCCTTTTTCTACCCTTTTCCTACCCTTCTTTTCTAAGAGTGTACAAGAGGCCGTGAGACCTACACATGGTAATTCCTGTAAATTTGTAGGATTGAGACAGTAGTAAATATAATGCGTGTATAATAAATAGGAGGAAGTTATAAGAGATGATGATGACTAAGGGGACTTAATACTACTACACTACTATTAGACTATTATTAGAGGGTTAAATACTACTACAGCGAAGGGGAAAGGGGTTCTAGGGGCGTCTATATGTCCTCTCACTTGTTTCCTTCCATGTGTTTCATTGAAAAAGGGGGAAGAAATCAGTTTGGTGTTAAAAATGGTGTGTGTGGTGTGTGTTGTGTGTGGGTTGTGTGTTTTTACTTCCGCAAGTACACTTTTAGAAAAAAAGGGTAGGAAAAGGGTGAAAAAGGGGTGTTTGTAGTGATGAAATCTGCTACCCTTTTTCTCCCCTTACAAAAAACCCCTTTGAAACCCCTAAATATCCCTTTTTCCCAAACCCCCAAATTCCCCTTCTAAACCCTCTCGTCCTAAAAAGGGTAAAAAAGGGTAGATAAAGGGTATAATCAGCAGATCTACCCTCCAGCCGGGAATGGGGTTTAAAAAGGGTAGTGATTTTTGCGATGTTACAATTCTACCCTTAATATACCCCTTATTTCTGAGTGTGTATAATGATAGAGAGAATGATATGAACGTTGCTTAGTGTAGATATGCTCATTAAGCTTATAGTTTATTTTCATGTGTTTTGTTTTCCTTGTTTTGATTTATTTTAATATTGAGGGGGGAGAAAGGGGAATCATTTTTTACTTGTGTGTGATTTCAATAATCACGCGTCATATACTATTGGTTTTTTTCCGGTGTCAGTTTTGATTTTTTTTGATTCATAGCGTAACACTTATGTATCTCTCTCTCTCTCTCTCTTCTCTCTCTTCTCCTCTCTTTTCTCTCCTCTCTCCCTCTCTCTCTCTCTCTCCTCTTTCCTCTCCTTTTTTAAATCTTTAGAAATAAATTGACGGCAACAAAAAGAACAGCAAAAAAATTATTTAAAACTAGATTTACAGATCATGCTGGGGATCCTAACAAAATATGGGACAAAATAACAACCTACGGGGGGGTAAAAAAAAACTAGGATATCACTTCTTTTTTGCCCAATGGCGATAAAATCATGATAATAAAAATGTGGCTAGGTATTTAATAATCATTTCGGGCATATAGGTACAACTTGCTAATAACATTCAAGAACACAAGAGCCATTTAACATTATCTTCCAGAACCCTCCCTTTTTCTTTTTTTTTAAAGACCTACAACCCAGCTGAAATCAAATCAGAAAATTTGAAATAGAAAATTACATCTCCGGGCCAGATGAAATAATATAAAAATAATAAAAAAATGCCTGAAAAAATTTCACCATTTCTATATTCATTTAAAAAAATCTTTAAAGAGGGTACCTTTCCAGATCGAATAAAAAATTGCTCGAATTGCCCCTTTTTTTCAAGAAAGGGTGAAATTCTTTAATGCAAAATTATAGACCAATTTCAATTTGCCAAGTTTTAGTAAAGTTTTTGAAAAAGTTGGTAATGGTTAAAGGGGTTCCTCTAAAAAACACTCAATTTAACTCCAAAAACATGGTTCCCGTCCCCTTTTTCCCACAAAATTACAGTCTACCTTTCTGTCAACATTTAAAATGCACTGACAATAAAATGCTAAAAAATAACAGTTTTTTTGTGCCCTCCAAAAGCATTTACACAATTTCTCACACAATCTTTTTACACAAATTTATTATCTATGGAATACGGGGTTTTTTGGTCAAAACTGGTTAAAAGTTTTTTAAGTCTAGAAAGAAATATAATCATATAAAATCATCATCTCCTTAAAATTCATCACTGTGGAGTACCCCGGGGTTCAATTTTTGTCCTGTGTTTTTTTTTAATTACATAAATGACATCATTCGTAGCAGTAATAAACTTGAATTCATATTTTTTCGCTAGATACCCCAATTTTATTCAAGGACAAAATCTTAAAAATATTAAAATTACTTTGAATAAAGAATTAAAAAATTTAAAATGGATTAAGACAAAAAATTAACTTTAAATAAAAATAAAACCTGTTTTAGGGTTTCCAGTCCCCTTATGACTCAGCCGTACACACACAAAAAAAGATAAAAAATTTTATCATTTCATGGGTTGTCGAATTTAAAAATTTTTAGGGGTATATTAAAATAGAAATTGAAATGGGAAAAACATATTTATAGGTGAAAACTGGGATATTTGTTATACACAGGGATACTTTTAAAACTAAGGCCTTTTGAAAAAAAGTTTACTACAAGTTTTTTTTTAAACCCCAATTAAACCACATCTTTTTATTGTTCATCTTATGGGGGGGTCCAAAAAAACCTTCATTGACGCCCTTTATTATCAAAAAAAATTGTTACTGTTTTGTTCTTTAAAAAACGTTTGACCAACCCTCAGTATTTTCGAGATTCAAGTTATTAAAGCTTCCAGTATCATACTCCTTCAAACCACTTTTTTTACATAAAAACCATAACTTTTACCTTTAGACCTTGGCTTTAGAGCAATACCCCCAATGTAACCCCAAGACCCTGATTTTCGTAACATTGTGCAGGACATCACATGCCCCAAAGAGTATTGTCAAGAGGAACTAAAAGCTGGAACAATTACCCAAAAATTTTATTATGATGAAACTTAAATCTTTCAAACGTAAATTAAAAAAGACAGTTTTTACAAAAAATACAATGAAATTTATAAACTCCCTTTTCAACCATAAATGCATATTGTGTTTTTTTTTTTTTTTTTTTTAGGTTTTTAAGATTTTTTTTTTTTTTTTTGCATTTAAAAAGATTGGTTTTTTCTATTTTTAAATTCCATTTTTTATCTCCCTAAAATTTTATATTTTCAAAATGGGCCCACCGTCCCTTGCTATGTTTTTATGTATTATAGCTTTCAATCCTTTAAAAACTTGGCTTTTTGGCCGGCTTTTTTCCTAATTAAAATGTTCATATGTACAAAACTACAAGGCCAAAAAAAAATTATCAAACAATCAATTCTCTCTTCTCTCTCTCCTCTCTCCTCTCCTCCTCCTCTTCCTCTCTTTTCCTCTCTCTTCTTCTTCTCTCTCTTCTCTCTCTCTCTCTCTCTCTCTCTCTCTCCTCTCTCTCTCTCTCTCTCCCCCCTTTTCTCCCTCCCCTCTCTCTCTCTCTCTCTCCCCCTCTCTCTCTTTCTCTCCTTTTTCTTCTCTTCTCTCTCTCTCTCCTCTCTCTCTCTCTCTCCTCCCCTTTTTCTCTTTTTTGGGTGTTCCTTTTTCTCCCCCTTTCTGCTCCCGTTCTTTCAAATCTGGTCAGCCTCTTTTAGTTTCCCTGTTGGGGCTTTTCCTCGCTCCCCCTTGGGCCCCCTTTTGCTTTTTTTTCTCTTCCCGATTTCATTTGCCCCTATTTTTCTCCCTTTTTTTTTCCCCTTTCCTTCTTTTTTTCTCCTTTTCTTTTTTTTTCCCCCAACAGCGTTTTATATAGGGAAAAAAAGGAAAATTGGGGGAAGGGGTTAAATTTTAATTGCTGGCCCTTCTATTGCCCCTTTTTTTGGTTTTTGTATATTGTTTTCAAAGTTTCAAGAGAAATTACGTTTTTTTTAAAATAATTTAATGATATTTTTTTTTCAATATTTTTAGATGGGCGGGAATTGGAAATTTCATAATTTGAACAAATAATTTTTTTTTTTTTGGTTTTTTGTTTTTGAAGTTGGGGTGGTTTGGTTGTGTAGTAATAGTGTATAGAGTTTAGTAGAGTTATATTTTTAGTAGTAGTATTTTCATATATTAGTATATAGTATAGTATAGAAGTAGTGTTGTTTTAGTTTAGTTGGGGGTTGTGTAGTAGTAGTAGTAGTAGTAGTAGTAAATATTAGTAGTAGTATAGTAGTAGTGTAGTATTTAAATAATAGTAGTAGTAGTAGTAGTAGTAGTAGCCTCTCCTTCTCCCTGCTCCGGTCTGCCCTCCTGCTGTGTATACTCCACTCCCTCTAACACGGACATATGTGACCTCGATTGCGAGGCCACATTGGTAGAGAGTGGGATAAGGGTGGATAGGTTAGGAATAGAGTAGGTTTATAAATTTAGGGGTAGTTAGTTAGTAAATGTATGTATTTTTAGGGGTAGTTGTAAGGTTGGATGCCACAGTCAATAGCGAGGTGGGGCTATGGCGTACCCGCCGCAAATAAAGAGGCGGTGGAGGTATATTGTAGTAGTTTGTAGTAGTAGTAGTAGTAGTAGTAGTAGTAATAGTAGTAGTAGTAGTAGTAGTAGTAGTATCAGTAGTAGTAGTAGTAGTAATAATAGTAGTAGTAGTAATAGTAGTAGTAGTAGTAGTAGTAGTAGTAGTGGTTTAAGTAGTGGTGGTGATTCTAATACACCGAGGTATGTGATGGTGGTGGTAGTGGTGGAATCGGGGAGTGTGGGGAGTAGCGAACACTCTTAGAAAAGAAGGGTAGAAAAAGGGTGTTTGTAGTGATGAAATACTGCTATCCTTTTTCTACCTTTACAAATATACCCTTTTGCAACCCTAAATATACCCTTTTCCAACCCCAAATATACCCTTTCTCAACCCTCTCGTCTAAAAAGGGTAGGTAGATAAAGGGTAGATGAAGGGTATAATCAGCAGCATCTACCCTCCAGCCTGGACATAGGGTATAAAAAGGGTAGTGATGGTGCGATGTAACAATTCTACCCTTAATATACCCCTGATTTCTGAGTGTGAAGGGGCTCGGTTTGTTTGTATTCTTCGTACTTTATTTACTGTATCATCTCTTTTCTTCGCCTTTTTAGTGTTTATTTACAAGAACTACCACGTGTAGGTCTCGCGGCCTCTTGTAGCTTCCTTATTTTCTTATGTTCTTATGTTATCGGTGCAGATGTTTCTCTTTCGAAGGTGGAAACGTCTTGTCTTCACTTTTACACCTACGTTTATAATTTGTTGTGGTGGCTCCGACGCTCTGACCAGGTGTTCGAATCCAACCTGGTGCTGTTACATAATACATAAAAGAATGAAGATCAAATTAGTATAGGCGACACCTCCCCTCAGCAATAGTTTGTAGGCCATTGTGCTAATACAGGATGTTGTTGTGAGTTATTTATGATTGCACTGCTGTATATAGGACGCACCATGGATGTATTCGTGACTTGTGCGGCCAAACTATGTTAAATACTATACTGCTAATGCCCATTGACTTAAATATACGAAAACAGCACTGATTTGATAAACGCATTCTTTCTCTGTCTGTATGTCTGTCTGTCTGTCTGTCTGTCTGTCTTTCTCTCTCATTTATTTTCTTTCTTTCTCTGTCTGTCTGTTTAGGTCTCTCTCTCTCTCTCTCTCTCTCTCTCTCTCTCTCTCTCTCTCTCTCTCTCTCTCTCTCTCTCTCTCTCTCTCTCTCTCTCTCTCTCTCTCTCTCTCTCTCTCTCTCTCTCTCTCTCTCTCTCTCTCTCTCTCTCTCTCTCTCTCTCTCTCTCTCTCTCTCTCTCTCCTCTCTCTCTCTCTCTCTCTCTCTCTCTCTCTCTCTCTCTCTCTCTCTCTCTCTCTCTCTTCTCTCTCTCTCTCTCTCTCTCTCTCTTTTCTCTCTCTCTCTCTCTCTCTCTCTTCTCTCTCCCCTCTCTCTCTCTCTCTCTTCTCTCTCTCTCTCTCTCTCTCTCTCTCTCTCTCCTCTCTCTCTCTCTCTCTCTCTCTCTCTCTCTCTCTCTCTCTCTCTCTCTCTCTCTCTCTCTCTCTCTCTCTCTCTCTCTCTCTTCTCTCTCTCTCTCTCTCTCTCTCTCTCTCTCTCTCTCTCTCTCTCTCTCTCTCTCTCTCTCTCTCTCTCCTCTCTCTCTCTCTCTCTCTCTCTCTCCTCTCTCCTCTCTCTCTCTCTCTTCTCTCTCTCTCTTCTCTCTTCTCTCTCTCTCTCTCTCAGTCTTTAAGGATTACTGTAATTTTATTTAACCATTTCAGTTTTACATTTGCCTCATGCGATTAACCATGAAAAAGGATTGGTGTTTGCGTCCCCACACCAAGGTCACTTATGGAGCTCTGTAAAAGTGACATTGCCCCACACGGCACCTCAGCAGGCCGTGTGGCGACAACCTGCCGTTCTGCCGTTTTTCTTCCGGGCAGCGGCGCCTCACACCTGCTGAACATGTCACGCACGTCCATACCGTACATGACGTGCTTACCAATAGCCCCGAGCTGTCCAAAACAACGCAAAAACAAATTACAGTACAGTACATTACAGTGCAGTAAATTATTGGCATGGAAGGTTACAACTGGCAATGTAAGGTTATTAGTGGCAGGTGGCTTGTGTGTTGTCCTTAGCAGCTTGTGCACAACTGCTAATTCAAACTGGAAAAGCGCAGATATAAAAAAGAAACAGGGAAAAACTGCTTCAAAATAGGGTGGTAAAAGATTGGAATGGACTCAGTCGTCAGGTGTATAGTTAGTGCGGAGTCATTAGGGAGCTTTAAAAGGAGGCTAGACAGTTTCATGGATGGGGATGAAAGGTGGATGTAGGTAGTGTTAAGTAACAGGAACTACCACGTGCAGGTCTCCCAGCCTCTTGTAGCTTCCTTATTTTCTTATGTTTTTATATTCAGTCGTAGCAATGTATGGCAGAGGTGACAACGCAATTTAATGCACAAAGTTGCCTCATTATGTCCTAAACGGTCGTCTTCGCTTTAAGAAAATAAGGAAGCTACAAGAGGTCGTGAGACCTACAAGAGGTAGTTCCTGAAACTAGCTTCTAAGAAAGAAAGAAGAGAAACGCTCCAAGAAAGAAGTTCTAAGTTCTAAGAAACTAGCTTGAAAGAAACCTTTAGCTTCAAGGTGTCAACGCTACGGGCATGTGTATGTGTCGGGTGCACTGCCAGGCGTCCCCGCGAGGCGTCAGGGCCCTCCGTTTGGTACCCAGCGGTCGTACAACCCTGCACACTGACGCACGCGGAGGGTAAGCAAGTAGTAATAATTGCGTCTTCCTGTCTCCTCCCTCGCTGACGTACTCTCCCTTTACCACGGCTGACACTCCCACACGCTGACGGTGACTCGGGACGACACCTACACCAAGATCACCTGGCTATTTATTAATTTATAAGTCAATTGATCTAAAAAGTTTATTTTACTCCTTCACCCCTAGAACGTAATTTCCATTGTACTTTGGGTATACTATAAGACGATTTTTGTGCATATAAGCAAGATTTCATAGATATGACCTGTTTAGTATCCCTGTCCACTAGCTAATTGATAGTATATTAAGCTACTTTTCCTGATTTCATGGCTAATAACAGACGATTTTATGTATTAATGGAAAAATCTGGGCCTGAAGGGGTTAATAGTCAATTGATCTAGACCTCCACCTTACTTGGCATAACTTTACACATTAACGCCAGAATTAACTCCCCACTGGACAGACGCGAGCCTCGAGACGACACCTTTTCAACCTTATTTTGTATTTCTGTGTTCTTTTTATTCTTTTACACCTCCTTCTATGTAATCTCCCCCTCCCTTCTTTAATAAACTTGTATATAAAACGGGACGACGTACACATATATACCTTACTTGGCATAGCATTACGCAATACTCCTGAATTATGCATCATTGTACCCAGAGATCACTCAACTCGGGACCCACCGTCTCGGGACCCACCTAAGCGGAGGTGCTTCTGGCACTTCAACTCAGCTAGGTGGGAAGACCTAAGGCAGTACTACTCTGATTTTTCATGGACTGATTACTGCTTCCATGTCAAAGACCCATCTCTTTGTGCAGAGCGCATAACTGAGGTCATATAGTCTCTGGCATGGAGGTGTACATTCCTCATACTTTCTCTAATCCTAAAGCCCGTCAACCTTGGTTTAATTCTGCTTGTTCTCATGCTGTCCGAGATAGAGAGGTGGCTCACAAACGGTACCGTAAGCATCCATCTCCTGAAACTCATGCCCTTTATATTTATGCCCGTAATCATGCCAAATCTTTACTTCAACTTACCAAAAACTCTTTAATTAAAATGTCAAAATCTTTCTGAATCAAATTCCTCTCTTGACTTCTGGCATCTAGCTAATAACATCTCTAACAATTTTTCTTCTTCATCTTTCCCTCCCAGATGGCTCCACAGCTGTCTCATCTACTTCTAAAGCTGAACTCTTCGCTCAAACCTTTGCTAAAAATTCCACTCTGGTTGATGAAGGGCTTGTTCCTCCTTCTCCTCCACCCTCTGACTATATTATGCCTGTCATTAAGATCCTTCGGAATGATGTTGTCTTTGCCCTTTCTGGCCTAGATCCTCGGAAGGCTTACGGTCCTGACGGAGTCCCTCCTATTGTTCTCAAAAACTGTGCTTCTGTGCTTGCACCTTGCCTGGTCAAACTTTTCCGTCTTTGTCTATCTACTTCCACCTTTCCTTCTTGCTGGAAGTTTGCTCACATCCAACCTGTTCCTAAGAAGGGTGACCGTTCTAATCCTTCAAACTACCGTCCTATAGCTTTGACTTCCTGCCTTTCTAAAGTTTTTGAATCTATACTTAATAAGAAGATTCTTAAGCATCTATCTGCTCACAATCTTCTATCTGATCGTCTACGTCTTACGGTTTCCGTAAAGGGCGATCTACTGGTGATCTTCTAGCTTTCCTAACTGAATCTTGGTCATCCTCCTTTAGGGGTTTCGGTGCAACTTTTGCTGTTGCCCTTGACACATCAAAAGCTTTTGATAGAGTCTGGCACAAATCTTTAATTTCCAAACTACCCTCATTCGGTTTCTATCCTTCTCTCTGTACCTTCATTTTAAGTTTCCTTTCAAACGTTTTTATTGCAGCTACTGTAGGACGGACATTGTTCTTCTCCTAAATCTATCAATAGTGGTGTTCCCCAGGGTTCTGTCCTATCACCCACTCTCTTTCTATTATTCATTAATGATCTTCTAAGTCTTACTTAAAGCCCTATCCACTCCTACGCTGATGATTCTACCCTGCAGTTTTCAACGTCGTTTATTAGACGTCCAACTCAACAGGAACTAAGTGATTCACGGAGAGATGCCACCGAACGCCTAACTTCTGATCTTTCTATAATTTCTGATTGGGGCAAAGCAAACCTTGTTTTGTTCAATGCCTCAAAAACCCAATTTCTTCACCTATCTACTCGACAAAAACTACCAGATAACTATCCCCTCTTCTTCAATGACACTCAACTGTCTCCTTCTTCTACAATGAACATTCTAGGACTATCCTTTACTAAAAATCTGAACTGGAAATCTCACATCTCATCTCTTGCTAAAACAGCTTCTAAGAAGTTAGGTGTGCTGTGGCGTCTGCGTCCTTTTTTTTCTCCCTCCCAATTGCTTGCTCTCTACAGGGGCCTTATCCGCCCATGTATGGAGTATGTCTCACATGTTTGGGGAGGATCCACTCATACAGCTCTCCTAAACAGGGTTGAGTCAAAAGCTTTTCGTCTCATCAACTCCTCTCCTCTGACTGATTGTCTTCAATCTTTAAATCACCGCCGCAATGTTGCTTCTCTTGCTATCTTCTACCGTTATTTTCATGCTCACTGCTCTTCTGAACTTGCTAACTGCATGCCTCCCCCACTCCCGCAGCCTCGCTGCACAAGACTTTCAACTCATTCTCATCCCTATTCTGTCCATCTTCCTAATGCAAGAGTTAATCAGTATCTTTACTCTTTCATCCCTTTCACTGGTAAACTCTGGAACTCTCTTCCTGTTTCTATTTTTCCACTTTCCTATGACTTAAATCTTTTCAAAAGAAGAGTAACAAGACACCTCCCGAACTAAATTGGCTCACCCCTCTGTTTTTATTTTATTATCTTACTGTCTTTTTTATAGGGACTGGCAACTAAGCGGGCTTTGTGTTACCCATTTTTGTTGTGCCCTTGGCCAGTTCCTTGTGATGTAAAAAAACAAAAAACAAAAACATGTTCTGTTGTTCTGCCGGGGGTGTTAATAGTTATCAAACATTTATTCGCCCTTGAACAAACAATTGCAATATAAGAATAAACAATTTTGTGTATACGTAGCATTACTTTAGAATCATGCACCGTTGGCCTGAGGATATCACACAACTACCTATTATGTTGTTTTGCCGGGGTGTTATCAAACATTATCCAGCTTCGGACAAATAATAGTATTCCGTAGATAACACTATAGTCGCCACGGTGCACTAATGTCGCCAGGCACCATATATTACGAATGTTAGCATCACTACAGACTTGTATGTGTCACTGAAGACAGGTACATAACATAAACTACTGTACATAAGAACATAAGAACATAAAAAGAACTGAACTGTACCTACATGCCTCTTCCGTGGCACATACAAGATAAGATAAGATTTTCATCCTATCTAGACACTTTGCAAGTACCAACTACAAGGTTATTGACTATACAAAGCGCACATACAAGTTTGTAGTGATGCTTTAGGGGTGAAATTCGTAATATATGGTGCCTGGCGACATTAGTGGACTGTGGCGACTATAGTGTTATCTACGGTAGTGATCTGAGGATAAACATTTGTAGTCCTTTATGTGAATCTCATTTCTAATAAAACGCGGTGTCGATTTGCTAAGGAAACATTAATTACGTCAAACGCTTTTCCTTAACATTTAAATGGAGCCACCCACTTTCAAGAATATTTATAGGGATAATGCTACATAAGGGCTAATAATGGTAATGATATAATAATGATAAAATGGTAATTATGATAGTTATGATAATATTAGTAATAACAATGATAATAATAATAGTAATAATGATGATAATAATAAGAGTAATAATAATAACAATAGCAGTAATAATAATAATAATAATAATAATAATAATAATAATATTAATAATAATAATAATAATAATAATAATAATAATAATAATAATAATACTGTAATAATATAGAATAATATTGCATTAAAGGCTACGGAGTTAGTGAAACGCGGCAAGACGTTATTGCAGAGTTTCTTTCTATAATTCACAGTCTGTCCGTCTGTCCAGCTAAGGGTTCGCCATTTCTGTCCTAATTTCAACCAAACCTTCAGGAAAAGTTAAGGTCATTCCTTAGAGAGAGAGAGAGAGAGAGAGGAGAGAGAGGAGGAGAGAGGAGAGAGAGAGAAGAGGAGAGAGAGAGAGAGAGGAGAGAGAGAGAGGAGAGAGAGAGGGAGAGAGAAGAGAGAGAGAGAGAGAGAGAGAGAGAGAGAGAGAGAGGAGAGAGAGAGGAGGAGAGAGAGAGAGAGGGAGAGAGAGAGAGAGAGGAGAGAGAGAGAGAGAGGAGAGAGAGAGAGAGAGAGAGAGAGAGAGAGAGAGGAGAGAGAGAGAGAGAGAGGAGAGAGAGAAGAAGGAGAGAGAGAGAGAGAGGAGAGAGAGAGAGAGAGAGAGAGAGAGAGAGAGGAGAGAGAGAGAGAGAGAGAGAGAGAGAGAGAGAGAGAGAGAGAGAGAGAGAGAGAGAGAGAGAGAGAGAGAGAGAGAGAGAGAGAGAGAGAGAGAGAGAGAGAGAGAGAGAGAGAGAGACTTGTATAATAATGATTAATGCTATTTTTTTATGACATGTAGCTATTTTGAAGCATTTACCTTAGGCAGTACATAGAGGGAAAAAGGTAAACACTAACACTAGCATGAGTTGCGTACTGTGCAGTGACGCATAGGAAGAGAGGGACGCTTGAAAACCTATTCATGTATAGGTAGTACTGTGCGGCCTCGGGAATATAAATTATTTAAGAGTACGCACAGTCAATATAGATCCCTTGATGTAGTACAACCAGTAGATGTGGTTCAGGGTGGTAAATGATTGGCATGGACTCAGGCGTATAGGGTCTTTAGTACGGAGTTAATAGGGACTTTAAAAAGGAGGCTAGTAATCAGGGTAGAACAAGAAGTCACGGATTCAAACTGGAAAAGCGTAGATTTAAAAAAGAAATAGGGAGAAACTGGTTCACAAATAGGGTGGTGTACGATTGGAATGGACTCAGGCATGGAGTAGTTAGTGCAGAGTCAATAGGGAGTTTTAAAAGGAGGCTGGATAATTTCATGGATGGGGATGAAAGGTGGATGTATAGGTAGTGTTAAGTAACAGGTAGTAGTACCATGGATGTGTAGGTCTCACGGCTTCTTGTAGCTTCCTTATGTTCTTATTTTTATTGTCATTGTATTATTTATTGTTATTTTTATTGTTATTGTTTATTGTATTTTTATTTATTTTTATTTTTATTATTATTGTCCTTATGTTATGCTCTTATGTTCTTATGTATAAAAACTGTGATGCCTCGATCCATTTGCCTTAATTTGTCGCTCTTTCTTATGTATAGGTCCTACTCGTTACACAAATCCTTGTTGTTTTCTTTTCTAAGGCCTCTCTATGACCTATTTCCCTATGAATCTTCCCTACTAGGATATTAATCTTCATATTCTTCCCATGCACGACCCAGGAACAACATTGCTTCCAAGGATCTGCCAAGTGCGTGTTCTTCCTACCCAATCGTGTGCAGGACTGAGCAGAATATAAGTCAAGCATAAATGTAATAAGAACATAAGAACATAAGGAAGCTACAAGAGGCTGTGAGACCTATAGCCTACGTGGTAGTTCCTGTGGTAATGTCCTCTATAATAATATAAGCGAAAGTGTGTGTGTCTGTGTGTGTGTGTGTGTGTGTGTGTGTGTGTGTGTGTGTGTGTGTGTCCGCTCTAGGTTCCGCCCCCCGTGGCGGAATCCCATCATATGGCACAGTTTTGGAACCGGGTTGACCAGGGGAAGGTTTTCAGCCCACTTATGGGATGATCCGATCGCTTTTTTTTTTCTTTTTTTTTTTAGTAGCCTACTAGCGAGAATTGTGAAAAAAAGTGTGTTGCGAGAATTGAGGAAACCTTGATGTAGGGTGATGGGTAATGGGTGAGTGAATGGGTGGGGTGATGGGTAATGGGTGTGGGGTGATGGGTGAGTGAATGGGTGGGGGGTGATGTGTTGGGGGTGATGGGTGATGGGTGAGGGAATAGATGGGGGGTGATGGGTAATGGGTGAGTGAATGGGTGTGTGGCAAGGGCGTAGCCAGGAAAAATAATTGGGGGGGGCCACCTCCCAATGGTGGTTGAGGGGTGGGTGCCTTAATCAGCTGGGGATCTGGGAGGCGCTGTAAGCCCCCCAGAGAATATTTTTGAAGATATGACTTAATTGGGGGCATAGTGAGCCCTATGGGGGGTCATTTATTGGTTCTTTGCATGATATTCAATATAGTAAAATTGATTAAATTATACCATACGCTCCTACAGTAGATGTGTTGAATTGGGGGGGGCCATGGCCCCATTGGCCCCCCCTCTGGCTACGCCCTTGGTGTGTGGTGATGGGTAATGGGTGAGTGAATGGGTGGGGAGTGATGGGTAATGGGTGAGTGAATGGGTGGGGGGAATACATACATTTCTACATCCATGATTTCAGGAAAGTTAGAAGGGGCTATCTGGAGAGTCTGTGTTTGGTGGGCCGAAGGCCCACCAATAGCCCTCCGCAGGAGATAGCCAAAAAGTCCGCCGGGCTTGCGGCTAGTGTCTTATATAACTACTATTTCATCATCGTTGTCTTTTAAGTTATGTATGGTATTAGCCAGAGCATTTTTTAAGCCAATCTTACTGGGCGACATTCCTTGGATATCCAGAAGGGTGGTAGTAGCCTAGCATAGTGGTATATAGCATAACATAGCATAGGTAGTAGGCATACCTGTTAAACTACACCTTTTTGGTATTATCTTCCCCATTTCGTTTGTGTGACCCCCTCCCCTCCCTTTCCATGCTGTGCTTATGAATCTTCCTGTGACGGGTATAGAAGGCTCCACAAGATATAGGCAATAATAGAAGAAATAGATATAAATAAAGATCATGATTTTTTATGCAGTAATAAGAATGTACTTCCGGATCTTGCACACACAGGCATGATGAGCCATTGCATCCAGGAAGGATTTTATGAATAAATATCTTGTCGCCCAGTAGCTTAAAACTGTCCTTACTGGGCGACAGTTTTCCATCACTGGGAGACATTTTGGTCGCCCAGTTAACATGCTAGAAAATGCACTGGTATTAGCATATGAGGCGCTTATTTCAGAAAGTCGATAAGCGCCATCAATAAAAAAACTAAGAAAATGGCTTCAAAATGTTTCAATGTTCAAAATGTCATATATTTTGAACCAAGCCTACACAATTATGAATCCATCATTTTGTAGGCCTGGTTCAAAAGATATGACATTTTGAACATTGAAACATTTTTAAGCCATTTTCTTAGTTTTTTAGTGATGGCGCTTATCGACTTTTTGAAATAAGCGCCTCATATGCAATAATGATGTCTTGCCTTATTATTTAGTGTGTGTGTGTGTGTGTGTGTGTGTGTGTGTGTGTGTGTGTGTGTGTGTGTATGTGTGTGTGTGTGTGTGTGTGTGTGTGTGTGTGTGTGTGTGTGTGTACGAAACTTTTTCTGTACGTACGACAGTTTCTCAAAAAATGAGTACGATAATTCCCGTAGAGTAGCGATATCGCGCATTGTTTACATCTGAGAGCCACGCTGAGGGAGGCACCGGTGGGAAGCCTGAAATCTGTGCCTCGCTGTATAACTCCTACAGGAAAATTAGTTTACTACGGTATTTGTGATTACTTAAACAGGACTACATGAGGGCGAAGACAATGGAATAAATCGTGACATCCCTTCACCAACGCCAAGAACACCTGAGATTGACTGAGTTGTTGATAAAAGTAAGTATATTATCGGCGAGTTCCACTGGTAAAGCCGTATCTTTACGTCACGCCGTATCTTTAGGTAAGACACACACACTGGGGGCTAACACCTCGCTCTTAGCCTCTCTCGCTCCATCACACACCACACCTGTCACTACACACCTGTACGGCCTCGCAACACACCTGTCGCCTGTGTAACCTAACCTAACCTGGACATTGGTTACCTGGCCAACACAACCTAACCACATAACCTAACTCAAGATCAAGAACTAGAACGGAAATGTACCCCTATTTGGTAAAACTTTGGAAGAAGTCCTTCACCCCTATCTTTTTTTTCTTCCCCCTATAGCCAACAAGCCTGGGGAACTGGCGGGAATACGGGGTTTTTGGGTGGGGGAAGCAAATATAAGTGATTCATGGCTCCCCAAAAAATCATCAAAGTCACTATATGTAAAAATCTAACCTAACCTAACCTTAACCACAAAGTATACCTAACCTAACCTAACCTTAACCACAAAGTATACCTAACCTAACCTAACCTTAACCACAAAGTATACCTAACCTAACCTAACCTTAACCACAAAGTATACCTAACCTAACCTAACCTAACTGGACTTAGAATTTTTTGAGGCACCTCATATTTCATAGCGGCCGTGTGGGTAAACCAAGGCTGAGCGCACGCTGGAACCTTTACAGATGTGAAGTACAATAAACATACAATACAGTGCGGTAGTTCATTTCAGTCAAAGCCGGTAGGATGAGTTCCAAAGTATTTCCGAATAATTAAGGCTGAACATGGCTGGACGTTATAGTGTTGTATGGTTTGTGTTTCCTGCTATTTTTCATCCTTTATTATGCCTCACTAACTTTCTCGTCATCAAAGCAGCTTGCTATGAATTACTGGCATGTAAAATCAAGGTAAAAAGTCACTAGGCACAAGGCCTCAGTACCTATATTATTTTTTATATAAAAAAATACTGCATGATTGTTGCAAGATTTTCAGACAAGTTCGCATTTTTTCCGCTTAATATGTGATGCTTTTCCTAATGGAGATAGTTTTTTCCTGTGCAATCCTAAAAAAATGTGTAATTTGCTATTCAAAAAAGTGATGACAAATTTATAATAATACACTTTTTAGACGTTTTGACTGGAAAAACACTCCATTTGTAAAAGCATCAAATGATAAGGTAATCAAACCATTAAACTAACCTAACCTAACCCTCTAACTAACCTAACCTAACCTAACCCTCTATCTAACCTAACCTAACCTAACCTTACCTAACCTAACCCTCTAACTAACCTAACCTAACCTAACCTAACCCTCTAACTAACCTAACCTAACCTAACCTAACCCTCTAACTAACCTAACCTAACCCTCTAACTAACCTAACCTAACCCTCTAACTAACCTAACCTAACTCTCTTTATTACTCTTCATCCCATGATTTTGCATCCCAAGGTAATATTGAGACTGATTAATTGTAGGATCCGAGACTTTACTGCAGTTTTAATTTCTTTACTGTAGTTTTAATTGTGGGATCCGAGAATTTACTGCAGTTTTAATTTCTTTACTGTAGTTTTAATTGTAGGATCCGAGACTTTACTGCAGTTTTAATTTCTTTACTGTAGTTTTAATTGTGGGATCCGAGACTTTACTGCAGTTTTAATTTCTTTACTGTAGTTTTAATTGTAGGATCCGAGAATTTACTGCAGTTTTAATTTCTTTACTGTAGTTTTAATTGTGGGATCCGAGAATTTACTGCAGTTTTAATTTCTTTACTGTAGTTTTAATTGTGGGATCCGAGACTTTACTGCAGTTTTAATTTCTTTACTGTAGTTTTAATTGTGGGATCCGAGACTTTACTGCAGTTTTAATTTCTTTACTGTAGTTTTAATTGTAGGATCCGAGAATTTACTGCAGTTTTAATTTCTTTACTGTAGTTTTAATTGTGGGATCCGAGAATTTACTGCAGTTTTAATTTCTTTACTGTAGTTTTAATTGTAGGATCCGAGACTTTACTGCAGTTTTAATTTCTTTACTGTAGTTTTAATTGTGGGATCCGAGAATTTACTGTAGTTTTAATTTCTTTACTGTTGTATTAATTGTAGGATCCGAGAATTTACTGTAGTTTTAATTTCTTTACTGTAATTTTGATTGTGGGATCCGAGACTTTACTGTAGTTTTAATTTCTTTACTGTAGTTTTAATTGTGGCATCTGAGACTTTACTGTAGTTAAATGTTTTTCCCCCCTATTATAGATGATGGCCAGGATTGTGGTGGTAGCGAGGAGCACCCTTCTCTTCACCTCAACCTCATGTCACGCGCACCGCCGAGCCGGCCTCCAGATGTGGCGAACCTATACGTCGCACAACATATTGAAGCTGGAAGATAGAGGGCTGTGGGCTGACTACTTCCCTGATTCCAAGTATGTTTTATCTCTTCTTAACCCCTTCACGCCCAGATCTTTCCTTTGCTATATAAAATTGTCTGTTGTCGAGCCATAAAATTAAGAAAAGTAACTTAATATACCAAATTAGCTAGTGGACAAGGATACTAAACAGGTCATATCTATAAAATATTGCTTATATTCACTAAAATAGTCTAATGGTACCGAAAATACAATGGAAATTACGTTCTGGGTTTCAAAGGGTTAAATCTAATGTCATTGTAGTGGAAAAAGTTACTTCAGATATTACATACAGATAGGATATGTTTTTTATATTTTTATAATGGTTTTGAGGTATGCCTGATTCAAATAAAAAATACTAATGCACTCGACTGGGCTTCATATCAGTTCAATATAGGCAAAATTGATGTTTGTGTGATTATCGTATTGAGGAATTTTCATATACAAATATTTACAAGAATATGATCACTAATTTTATGAAATTTATATTGTGTAAGGAAATGGTCCATGTGGCTGAAAATGTGTACCTACCGTAGATAACAGTGAAGTCGCCACCTACAGTGAAGTCGCCAGGCACCAAATATTACGAATTATAGCATCACTACTGATTTTTATGTGCCACTGAAGATGTTACACAGTAGTTTATATCATGGCTGTATAATCTACCCTGTTTCAGCGTTGTTTTATGCTTTGTATCTGCAAATATAACTGTTGCGCATTTTGCTTCTCACGTTTTTCTTCGCGCGATGACAGACAGTAAACAGTAGCTTTTCGGACGACAGGACACAGACTTGCCAGATCTTTCAAACTTGAATAGAACTTATTTTCACGTTGGCAGAGGAATTTTTATATATCCAAGCATCTTCCGCAGCTAATATATATAGAGACTTGTTTTACTTTACCTCTAATTTCCCTGAATTCCCCAGAGTGGCGACTCAACTGTTGGGTTAAAATACTAGCTGGCGACTTTACTGTAGTAGGTATAGTGAGGTCGCCACTCGGTTTTATTTTTGTAATTTGTTCATTGATAGCCCTAATATGACGCAGATGAAGACACAAAATGACACAGACTTTCCAGATAGACCCTTCTAACTGTCCTGAAATCATAGATGTACAAATGTAAGTATTAACGCCACCACACGGCTGTAAATAACAAAGAAACGTAGAACTGGCGACTTCACTGTTATCTACGGTAGGTGTTTTGTTTTGTTAGAATTTTGGGTAATAAGAATGAAGGTAGATTTGATTGCTAAACTGTATAGTAACAATAGATATGAATTAAACAAATTTTGGGTTACATGAGCTCTTATACTTCATTATATTTCCAGTGTAAACAAGTTAATAATAAAAAAAAATTCTATTTCCAGTGTGAACAAGTACATTTTTTTCTTCTATTTCCAGTGTGAACAAGTAATTTTTTTTTTTCTATTTCCAGTGTGAACAAGTACATTTTTTTCTTCTATTTCCAGTGTGAACAAGTACATTTTTTTCTTCTATTTCCAGTGTGAACAAGTTACATTTTTTTCTTCTATTTCCAGTGTGAACAAGTACATTTTTTTCTTCTATTTCCAGTGTGAACAAGTACATTTTTTTCTTCTATTTCCAGTGTGAACAAGTACATTTTTTTTCTTCTATTTCCAGTGTGAACAAGTACATTTTTTTCTTCTATTTCCAGTGTGAACAAGTTAATTATATATTTTTTTCTTTTTCCAGTGTGAACAAGTTGATTCAAGAACTAACAAGAAAACCTCAGACTGTATATAGTGGTTTCGACCCTACTGCTGATTCCCTTCACGTTGGTAATCTCCTTATTATAATGGCTCTTCTGCACTGCCAGCGGGCGGGACACAATGTGATAGCTCTGGTAAGTAATCATGCGTAGAGTAAGGGGCGATCTGATAGAAGTTTTTAAGTGGATAAAGGGATACAATAAAGGAGATGTAGGAAAAGTTCTTACAGCTAGTAGTCAGGGTAGAACAAGAAGTAACGGATTCAAGCTGGAAGGGCGTAGATTTAGAAAGGAAATAGGGAAAAACTGGTTCACAAATAGGGTGGTAAATGATTGGAATGGACTCAGTAGACAGGTAGTTAGTGCGGGGTCATTAGGGAGCCTTAACCCCTTCACGCCGAGATCTTTCCTTTGCTATAAAAAATTGTATGTTGCCGAGCCATCAAATTCCGAAAAGTAACTGAATATACCAAATAAGTTAGTCGACAAGGATGCTAAACAGGTCATGTCTATAATATATTGCTTATATTCACTATTTTTTTATTTTAAAGTAACAGGAACTACCTCGTGTAGGTTTCGCGGCGTCTTGTAGCTTCTTTATTCTCTTATGTTCTTGTGTTCTTATTGGAAAGTGTTTAAATATTGAACATACATTAATTAATTCTCTAATATCATAACATTATTTCTTATTTTATTGTTTTATGCCATAACTTTATTTCTATTTTTGCTCGAGTACTTAAGTTAACTAACTATGTCTTGTTGTTGTTGCTTTTTTGCCTGTATGCCTCCGGGTGTTATTATTATTATTATTATTATTATTATTATTATTATTATTATTATTATTATTATTATTATTATTATTATTATTATTATTAATTTTCAGGTCGGTGGAGCCACAGCCCAGATAGGAGACCCGAGTGGTAAGAAGTCCGAGCGACCGCAACTCAGCGTGTCGGAAGTTCAGTCCAACTCTCAAAGTATTTTAGAAAATCTCAACAGAATATTCATGAATCACCAACAGTATTTCTGGGAGCAGGAAGATGATTCTTTACTCCCTGCTATGAGGTATGTGATTTAAATGTAATTACAGTAGGCTATAAGTAATTTTAAGAATGTTTGAGATGGAATTATAAGAGGTGTGTCAAAAGACCAGTAGAAAAGGTAAATTGATGCTTTGATTTTGGAAGTTAAAATCAATATAAACGGTTAAAATATGTTCTACTATATAATTTAGTAATACAGCTAAGTGTTAATTATCCGACCTTGGGGGGACCGAAGGTAGGTCGGATAATTGGAATAGTCGGATGTTCGGATATCACAGTAACCATAAACGTAAGGACAAAATGGTATAGAACATAAAAGAGGCAGCTCTTGAAGGCCGATCCAGTGGTATACGTGAAAGTAAAATTCATGGATAAATAAAGCCATAAATCAATGTTTTCTAAAAACAAAAAAAAACTAAGTAAAATAAATGGCCAAAACAAGACACAATGTGGTGGTGAAAAAAGTCGGTTGTTTGGAGGTCGGATGTTGGGAATTTGGCTGTAGTAGTACATGCGTAAAGTAGATTTTTCTTCTTCATTTGGTATAAAGTTTAAGAAGCTGTTTTTTAATTATGAATAATGATGTGTAGTTAAAGATATTGTATTTGATACTGCACTAATGTTCATTTTATTTATCTGTACAGGTTGAAGTTCCCAAACTCGGCAACCAGCGCCGAGCCGAGTAATGGAATTTTCCGACTTTTAGAACGTAGATATATTAAGGGGAAAAAAAGCATGAAAATCACATGAAAAATGTTCTTTGTTCTTGCACATTGTTCTTCCTTTTCTTTTCACTTCCACCAGTAGGTGTTCCTGGACGTTTGGGAGCCATAATACCAATAACAGACCTGTAGAGTACACAAATAACAGTGTAACACTACCAAACTCACATAACAAAACCACTGAACAATACACAAACAATCGGCGGGAGAAACCAAGGCTAGCTATGGTGGCACCCAGTGGCCGACCCGGCAACTACGCGCCGGGTTTTGGGTGTTCTGCCGTGTTTTGGAAAATCCGGAACCATAGCCGAGGTTTGGGTGTTGCCGAGTCTTGGGATGCCAAGTTTGGGAACTTCAACCTGTATTGTCATGATGCTTGCTTGTCATGATAACTTCCTAGATTATAATATTATTTTAATGGTAATTTCTCTCTTGCATGAATCTGGAGAAAGAGTGAGAGTGAGAGTGAAGAAGAGAGAGAAAAAGATCTTGTAGGGAATCTGTGGAATGATTGAAACCTTTTGTAGTGTTAATAGTTATGTCTCAACAGAACTGAAAACAACATCGACTGGTACGGACATCTGAGTGTGGTGGAGATCTTGCGTGAGGCCGGTCGCCACATCAGGATAGGAGACATGCTTTCCCGCACCAGCGTGGCGTCGCGCCTCGAGTCTTCCGAGGGCCTCAGCTTCACTGAATTCTCTTACCAGGTAATTCTGTTTAACGGCAGATTTTCTTATAATATCTAAAAAAAATAAGAAAAGGAGGAAGGAGAAAGAAGAAGGGGAGGAAGAATAACTGATTAGAAGGAAGAATAGGAGGAGGAGAAAGAATAAACAGATAGGAAAGAAGGAGGAAAAGAAGGGAGATGAAAACACAGGAGATTTGAGACATTTCTGGAGTACTGAGAGAGAGAGAGAGAGAGAGAGAGAGAGAGAGAGAGAGAGAGAGAGAGAGAGAGAGAGAGAGAGAGAGAGAGAGAGAGAGAGAGAGAAAAAAAAAATTGTGCAGTTTTTTGTTTATTTAGGAATTCTCTTACGAGTTATTTCTTCTTTCTCTTTTCTGTTATTTCCGAGAATTGGTACAGAAATTATGATAGCGTCCCAAATATAACTCATCTCTTTTTACGTCGACAGGTTCTACAGGCGTATGACTGGCTGCATCTCTATGACAAACACAACTGCACAATACAGGTACAACTATTTCATCCAATGTTTAATATAGTGTTGGCTTGATTTTTGTTCTTTCTCGCACAAAAGGTCTTTTCTGAAACTCTCGCGGTGGCATTTTACACAAGGCAGAATTATGAAGTCATGAAAACAATTTGTACAGTAAGTTGTTATTGACACTCGCTTACCATAAGACCCGTGGAACCAAGTTTCCGCCAAAAAGTGTATAACTACTCCTAAATATTATCGGATTGAGCTGAAATTTGACAAGCAAGTAGTGCTGTCAAAATCAACGGGGGTCGTCGGAAGAAACTTTTTGCGTAAAACAAGCCCTTAATGAGTAATAAGCGTAAACTACTCCTAATTATTGTCGGATTGAGCTGAAATTCGACTTGCGAGTAGTGCTGTGAAAATCAACGGGGGTCTGTTGAACAAACTTTTTGCATAGAACAAGCCCTTAATGAGTAATTCACGTCATGAGTTAATTGGCTGGACCGTGGCTCGCTGTCACGTTCCAGCCGCAAGAACTGAGCCAAAAGCAAAGGGCTCAGAGGCTGGACGTCTATACTTGATATATTTTTCTATTATTATACATAAGACCTTCTCCTAAACACATAGGGTAGCACATATATGGGAACTTAATAGCAATAGACAAACAGGAACTAAACAAAATTATGAAATTATTATTGAGTATGTAATTGATAAGAAGAAAAAAATAGGAATTGAGGAATGCTGTAGACTTGAAAAATATGAAACTAATATGAGAAGGCCTTTAAAAGTATCCCTGCAAAATGGTAATATGCAGGAAGTAATACTGTGAAATATAAGGATTGAGGAATGCTGTAGACTTGAAAAATATGAAACTAATATGATAAGGCCTTTAAAAGTAACTGCAAAATGGTAATATGTAGGAAGTAATACTGTGAAATACTAAGAAATTGATATTTTGAGGAGGGGAAAAAATAAATGAGTGACTTCCTTAAGAGAATGGAACTAATGTTGGCTGGGAAAATAGGAATCAATATGAGAATGGCTTTTTAAGTAACCCTACAATAATATGGAGGAAGTAAGGCTGTGAAACCTCTCGTATTCGGACCCTCGTTATTCGGACTTTGACATTATTCGGACCTCCTCCTTTTATTTATTTATTTATTTATTTATTCATTTTTTTTTTTTTTTTTTTTATTTTTAGGGGTCGAAATTTCCTAGCTCTACTATATACATACATACACCTATACTTTTTTTTTTTTTTTTTTTTTTTTTAGGGGTCGAAATGTCCTAGCTCTACTATACATACATACACCTATCATTTTATTTTTTTAATTTTTTTTAGGGGTCGAAATTTCCTAGCTATAATATATACATACACTTTTTTTTTTTTTTTTTTTTATTTTTTTTTTTTTTTTTATTTTTTTTTAGGGGTCGAAATTTCCTAGCTATAATATATACACCTAGAATTTTTTTTTTTTTTTTTTTTTTTTTTTTTACACTTAAACCCCCTATATATAATCCCCCCATTATTCGGATCCTTGCATTACTCGGACCACTCCTTGGCCCAATTAGTTCGGATATGAGAGGTTTTACTGTACTGTGAAATGCCAAGAAATTGATAGTTTGAGGAGTGGAAAAAAATATTGTAGTGCCTTCCTTAACCCCTTGAGACCCAGAACGTAATTTCCATTGTAATTTGGGTACCATAAGACAATATTTAGTGCATATAAGCAATATTTTATTGCTATGACCTGTTTAGTATCCCTGTCGACTAACTAATTTGATATATTAAGCTACTTTTTGTAATTTTATGGCTCGACAACATACAATTTTTTATAGCCAAGGAAAGATCTGGGCGTGAAGGGGTTAAGAGAATGGAACTTAATGCTTCTACTATATGCAAATTTGTGTTACAGATTGGAGGAAGTGATCAGATGGGCAACATCCACACCGGTTACCATCTTGTCAATAAACTGCGGGACGTGACAGTGACAGGTAAGTTTGTTTACTTTTATGTTGAAGCCTATAGCGCATGTAGGCTATTGTGTTTTTCCTTGAGGTCTCAGGTGGTTGGCCCTGCACATTCTGGAGGGTCATGATGGTTGGCCCTGCACATTCTGGAGGGTCATGATGGTTGGCCCTGCACATTCTGGAGGGTCATGATGGTTGGCCCTGCACATTCTGGAGGGTCATGATGGTTGGCCCTGCACATTCTGGAGGGTCGTGGTGGTTGGCCCTGCACATTCTGGAGGGTCATGATGGTTGGCCCTGCACATTCTGGAGGGTCGTGGTGGTTGGCTCTGCACATTCTGGAGGGTCATGATGGTTGGCCCTGCACATTCTGGAGGGTCGTGGTGGTTGGCCCTGCACATTCTGGAGGGTCATGATGGTTGGCCCTGCACATTCTGGAGGGTCGTGATGGTTGGCCCTGCACATTCTGGAGGGTCATGATGGTTGGCCCTGCACATTCTGGAGGGTCGTGGTGGTTGGCCCTGCATATTCTGGAGGGTCGTGGTGGTTGGCCCTGCATATTCTGGAGGGTCATGATGGTTGGCCCTGCACATTCTGGAGGGTCGTGGTGGTTGGCCCTGCACATTCTGGAGGGTCGTGGTGGTTGGCCCTGCACATTCTGGAGGGTCGTGGTGGTTGGCCCTGCACATTCTGGAGGGTCGTGATGGTTGGCCCTGCACATTCTGGAGGGTCGTGGTGGTTGGCCCTGCACATTCTGGAGGGTCATGATGGTTGGCCCTGCACATTCTGGAGGGTCGTGGTGGTTGGCCCTGCACATTCTGGAGGGTCATGATGGTTGGCCCTGCACATTCTGGAGGGTCGTGATGGTTGGCCCTGCACATTCTGGAGGGTCATGATGGTTGGCCCTGCACATTCTGGAGGGTCGTGGTGGTTGGCCCTGCACATTCTGGAGGGTCGTGATGGTTGGCCCTGCACATTCTGGAGGGTCGTGATGGTTGGCCCTGCACATTCTGGAGGGTCGTGATGGTTGACCCTGCACATTCTGGAGGGTCGTGGTGGTTGGCCCTGCACATTCTGGAGGGTCGTGATGGTTGGCCCTGCACATTCTGGAGGGTCGTGATGGTTGGCCCTGCACATTCTGGAGGGTCGTGATGGTTGGCCCTGCACATTCTGGAGGGTTGTGGTGGTTGGCCCTGCACATTCTGGAGGGTCATGATGGTTGGCCCTGCACATTCTGGAGGGTCGTGATGGTTGGCCCTGCACATTCTGGAGGGTCGTGGTGGTTGGCCCTGCACATTCTGGAGGGTCATGATGGTTGGCCCTGCACATTCTGGAGGGTCGTGATGGTTGGCCCTGCACATTCTGGAGGGTCATGATGGTTGGCCCTGCACATTCTGGAGGGTCGTGGTGGTTGGCCCTGCACATTCTGGAGGGTCATGATGGTTGGCCCTGCACATTCTGGAGGGTCATGATGGTTGGCCCTGCACATTCAGGAGGGTCGTGATGGTTGGCCCTGCACATTCAGGAGGGTCGTGATGGTTGGCCCTGCACATTCTGGAGGGTCTGATGGTTGGCCCTGCACATTCTGGAGGGTCGTGATGGTTGGCCCTGCACATTCTGGAGGGTCATGATGGTTGGCCCTGCACATTCTGGAGGGTCGTGATGGTTGGCCCTGCACATTCTGGAGGGTCATGATGGTTGGCCCTGCACATTCTGGAGGGTCGTGATGGTTGGCCCTGCACATTCTGGAGGGTCGTGGTGGTTGGCCCTGCACATTCAGGAGGGTCGTGATGGTTGGCCCTGCACATTCTGGAGGGTCATGATGGTTGGCCCTGCACATTCTGGAGGGTCGTGATGGTTGGCCCTGCACATTCTGGAGGGTCGTGGTGGTTGGCCCTGCACATTCTGGAGGGTCGTGATGGTTGGCCCTGCACATTCTGGAGGGTCGTGATGGTTGGCCCTGCACATTCTGGAGGGTCGTGATGGTTGGCCCTGCACATTCTGGAGGGTCGTGATGGTTGGCCCTGCACATTCAGGAGGGTCGTGGTGGTTGGCCCTGCACATTCTGGAGGGTCGTGGTGGTTGGCCTTGCACATTCTGGAGGGTCGTGATGGTTGGCCCTGCACATTCTGGAGGGTCGTGATGGTTGGCCCTGCACATTCTGGAGGGTCATGATGGTTGGCCCTGCACATTCTGGAGGGTCGTGATGGTTGGCCCTGCACATTCTGGAGGGTCATGATGGTTGGCCCTGCACATTCTGGAGGGTCGTGATGGTTGGCCCTGCACATTCTGGAGGGTCGTGATGGTTGGCCCTGCACATTCTGGAGGGTCATGATGGTTGGCCCTGCACATTCTGGAGGGTCATGATGGTTGGCCCTGCACATTCTGGAGGGTCGTGATGGTTGGCCCTGCACATTCTGGAGGGTCGTGGTGGTTGGCCCTGCACATTCAGGAGGGTCGTGATGGTTGGCCCTGCACATTCTGGAGGGTCATGATGGTTGGCCCTGCACATTCTGGAGGGTCATGATGGTTGGCCCTGCACATTCTGGAGGGTCGTGATGGTTGGCCCTGCACATTCTGGAGGGTCGTGGTGGTTGGCCCTGCACATTCTGGAGGGTCGTGATGGTTGGCCCTGCACATTCTGGAGGGTCGTGATGGTTGGCCCTGCACATTCTGGAGGGTCGTGATGGTTGGCCTTGCACATTCTGGAGGGTCGTGATGGTTGGCCCTGCACATTCAGGAGGGTCGTGGTGGTTGGCCCTGCACATTCTGGAGGGTCGTGATGGTTGGCCCTGCACATTCTGGAGGGTCGTGATGGTTGGCCCTGCACATTCTGGAGGGTCGTGATGGTTGGCCCTGCACATTCTGGAGGGTCGTGATGGTTGGCCCTGCACATTCTGGAGGGTCATGATGGTTGGCCCTGCACATTCTGGAGGGTCATGATGGTTGGCCCTGCACATTCTGGAGGGTCGTGATGGTTGGCCCTGCACATTCTGGAGGGTCATGATGGTTGGCCCTGCGTGATGGTTGACGTATCATATATGTATCGTGTAGCAAATAATGTTTTTTAACCCCTTGAGACCCAGCACGTAATTTCCATTGTAATTTGGATACCGTTAGACAATTTTTAGTGAATATAAGCAATATTTTAGAGCTATGACCTGTTTAGTATCCTTGTCCACTATGTAATTTGGTATATTCAGTTACTTTTTGTAATTTTATGGCTAACAAAAGGCAATTTTTTATAGGAAAGGAAAGATCTGGGCGTGAAAGGGTTAATGACTAATAGTATATGTATTATGTAGCAAATTATGTTTTTTAATAGATTCTTCATGATATTTTTGGCAGATAAGATAAGATAAGATTTTCATCCTATCGAGACACTTTGCAAGCCACTTTGCTTTACCAACTACAAGGTTATTGACTATACAAAGCGCCGCCACGTCAGCACGAACTAGGCGGACTCGAACCGCTGACCGAATGCACAGGGACTCTGCACATTGCGAGCTCACGTCTCTACCAACCTTGCCACCCTGACGAGCTTATTATTATTATTTTTTTTTTTTTTTTTTTTTGGCAGGTCTCACAACGCCACTTATAACCAATGAGAGTGGGGACAAGTTTGGCAAGTCTGGCGGCAACCCTGTCTGGCTGGACAGCAAGAAGACCTCCACCTTTGATTTCTACCAGTTTTTCATCCGAGTGAAAGATTCGGAGGTAGGTAATTGTTTTAGTTTTTTATTTACATAGATAGGTTTATCATATTTATATTCATAGATACATACTTACATACATACTTATATACTTACTTATTTACATATATATATAGGTTTGTTATATTTACATACATAGATACATACTTACATACATACTTATATACTTACTTATTTACATATATAATACTTATTTACCTATATACATACATATTTATATACATACATACATACATACTTATTTACATAGATACATTTACATACATAGATTTTGAGTACCAACTTTTAAGGAATGAGCATGTCTGGAATCATTGTTGAAATTATTGTATCACGGACATTTTATTGAATTCTTGGATATCACGGACATTTTATTGAATTCTTGGATATCACGGACATTTTATTGAATTCTTGGATATCACGGACATTTTATTGAATTCTTGGATATCACGGACATTTTATTGAATTCTTGGATATCACGGACATTTTATTGAATTCTTGGATATCACGGACATTTTATTGAATTCTTGGATATCACGGACATTTTATTGAATTCTGGATATCACGGACATTTTATTGAATTCTTGGATATCACGGACATTTTATTGAATTCTTGGATTCACGGACATTATTGAATCTGATATCACGGACATTTTATTGAATTCTCTGGATATCACGGACATTTTATTGAATTCTTGGATATCACGGACATTTTATTGAATTCTTGGATATCACGGACATTTTATTGAATTCTTGGATATCACGGACATTTTATTGAATTCTTGGATATCACGGACATTTTATTGAATTCTTGGATATCACGGACATTTTATTGAATTCTTGGATATCACGGACATTTTATTGAATTCTTGGATATCACGGACATTTTATTGAATTCTTGGATATCACGGACATTTTATTGAATTCTTGGATATCACGGACATTTTATTGAATTCCTGGATATCACGGACATTTTATTGAATTCTTGGATATCACGGACATTTTATTGAATTCTTGGATATCACGGACATTTTATTGAATTCTTGGATATCACGGACACTTTATTGAATTCTTGGATATCACGGACATTTTATTGAATTCCTGGATATCACGGACATTTTATTGAATTCTTGGATATCACGGACATTTTATTGAATTCTTGGATATCACGGACATTTTATTGAATTCTTGGATATCACGGACATTTTATTGAATTCTTGGATATCACGGACATTTTATTGAATTCCTGGATATCACGGACATTTTATTGAATTCTTGGATATCACGGACATTTTATTGAATTCTTGGATATCACGGACATTTTATTGAATTCCTGGATATCACGGACATTTTATTGAATTCTTGGATATCACGGACATTTTATTGAATTCTTGGATATCACGGACATTTTATTGAATTCTGGATATCACGGACATTTTATTGAATTCTTGGATATCACGGACATTTTATTGAATTCTTGGATATCACGGACATTTTATTGAATTCTTGGATATCACGGACATTTTATTGAATTCTTGGATATCACGGACATTTTATTGAATTCTTGGATATCACGGACATTTTATTGAATTCTGGATATCACGGACATTTTATTGAATTCTTGGATATCACGGACATTTTATTGAATTCTTGGATATCACGGACATTTTATTGAATTCCTGGATATCACGGACATTTTATTGAATTCCTGGATATCACGGACATTTTATTGAATTCTTGGATATCACGGACATTTTATTGAATTCCTGGATATCACGGACATTTTATTGAATTCCTGGATATCACGGACATTTTATTGAATTCCTGGATATCACGGACATTTTATTGAATTCTTGGATATCACGGACATTTTATTGAATTCTTGGATATCACGGACATTTTATTGAATTCTTGGATATCACGGACATTTTATTGAATTCCTGGATATCACGGACATTTTATTGAATTCTTGGATATCACGGACATTTTATTGAATTCCTGGATATCACGGACATTTTATTGAATTCCTGGATATCACGGACATTTTTAATTGAATTCCTGGATATCACGGACATTTTATTGAATTCCTGGATATCACGGACATTTTATTGAATTCCTGGATATCACGGACATTTTATTGAATTCCTGGATATCACGGACATTTTATTGAATTCCTGGATATCACGGACATTTTATTGAATTCCTGGATATCACGGACATTTTTGAATTCCTGGATATCACGGACATTTTATTGAATTCCTGGATATCACGGACATTTTTTTGAATTCCTTGGATATCACGGACATTTTATTGAATTCTGGATATCACGGACATTTTATTGAATTCTGGATATCACGGACATTTTATTGAATTCCTGGATATCACGGACATTTTATTGAATTCCTGGATATCACGGACATTTTATTGAATTCCTGGATATCACGGACATTTTATTGAATTCCTGGATATCACGGACATTTTATTGAATTTTTTTTCCTGGATATCACGGACATTTTATTGAATTCTGGATATCACGGACATTTTATTGAATTCTGGATATCACGGACATTTTATTGAATTCTTGGATATCACGGACATTTTATTGAATTCTTGGATATCACGGACATTTTATGAATTCTTGGATATCACGGACATTTTATTGAATTCATGGATATCACGGACACTTTATTGAATTCTTGGATATCACGGACATTTTATTGAATTCTTGGATATCACGGACATTTTATTGAATTCTTGGATATCACGGACATTTTATTGAATTCTTGGATATCACGGACATTTTATTGAATTCCTGGATATCACGGACATTTTATTGAATTCTTGGATATCACGGACATTTTATGAATTCTTGGATATCACGGACATTTTATTGAATTCCTGGATATCACGGACATTTTATTGAATTCTTGGATATCACGGACACTTTATTGAATTCTTGGATATCACGGACATTTTATTGAATTCTTGGATATCACGGACATTTTATTGAATTCCTGGATATCACGGACATTTTATTGAATTCTTGGATATCACGGACATTTTATTGAATTCTTGGATATCACGGACATTTTATTGAATTCCTGGATATCACGGACATTTTATTGAATTCTTGGATATCACGGACATTTTATTGAATTCTTGGATATCACGGACACTTTATTGAATTCTTGGATATCACGGACATTTTATTGAATTCTTGGATATCACGGACATTTTATTGAATTCTTGGATATCACGGACATTTTATTGAATTCTTGGATATCACGGACACTTTATTGAATTCTTGGATATCACGGACATTTTATTGAATTCTTGGATATCACGGACACTTTATTGAATTCTTGGATATCACGGACATTTTATTGAATTCTTGGATATCACGGACATTTTATTGAATTCTTGGATATCACGGACATTTTATTGAATTCTTGGATATCACGGACACTTTATTGAATTCTGGATATCACGGACATTTTATTGAATTCTTGGATATCACGGCATTTTATTGAATTCTTGGATATCACGGACATTTTATTGAATTCTTGGATATCACGGACATTTTATTGAATTCTTGGATATCACGGACATTTTATTGAATTCTTGGATATCACGGACATTTTATTGAATTCTTGGATATCACGGACATTTTATTGAATTCTTGGATATCACGGACATTTTATTGAATTCTTGGATATCACGGACATTTTATTGAATTCTTGGATATCACGGACATTTTATTGAATTCCTGGATATCACGGACATTTTATTGAATTCTTGGATATCACGGACACTTTATTGAATTCTTGGATATCATGGACATTTTATTGAATTCTTGGATATCACGGACACTTTATTGAATTCTGTATATAATGGTTTACTTTTTTCCCTAGAATTTACCTGTTTCTTATTAATGAAAAGTCTGTTGTAAATGTTGGAGAAATACGACTTTTCTAACTATTCTCTACTTTAACTTTTTTCAGGTTGAGAAATATCTGAAGCTGCTGACTTTCCTGCCGCTTGATGACATAGCAGGCATTATGGAGAAACACAAGGTGAGTCTATACAAAATACTCTTTACACACAGCACTATGAGCCCTAAATGCAAAGGAATGTTACGAGGAATATGCTTTGTCCACCATTGACTGGTCGCCTCCGTGGTGCAGTGGCTAGCGCGCTGAGCTACAAATCTGCGGGCCCTGGTTCGAATCCGGGCCAGGGCAAGTCGGCAACCAGCCAACCCAGCTGTTCTTCCTTCCTTTCGGGGTTGATGGTACCTGGGGAAATCTGGGGAAGGTAACTGTGGTAACCCGGATGTCACAGTAGCCCTGTTGTCCGGGGTAACGGGCTGTCATCCACCACAGGGTCAAGGGCTAATGCCACGGAGATGAGCACCGAGGCCACGTGCAGCATAGCGTATGTCCCCGTCTTTACCTTTACTCTTTACCATTGAATGTGTGCATTGATACTGTGGTTAATTTAGTTGTATTCCTCAAGAAATTGTAAGCAAAATAAATCAACTCCTTTGGTTAGTTGTATGATAATTGTTGATCACTGTGTGGAGATACCAATAGTTATACAGGTTGAAGTTGCCAAACTCGGCAACCTCGGGACCAGCGCTGAGCCGAGTAATGGAATTTTCCGACTTTTAGAACGTAGATATATTAAGGGGAAAAAACTTCTTCAAAAGGTCAATTTTCTCAGAAATAGTTAACACATTGTTCTTCCTTTTCTTTTCACTTCCACCAGTAGGTGTTCCTGGACGTTTGGGAGCCTTAATACCAATAACAGACCTGTAGAAGTACACAAAATAACAGTGTACACAACTCTACAGTCACAACACCACTGAACAATAACAACAAACAAATCGGCGGGAGAAACCAAGCGGCCTAGTGTGGTGGCACCCAGCGGCCGACCCGGCAACTACGCGCCAGGTTTTGGGTGTTCTGCCGGGTTTTGGAAAATCCGGAACCATGGCCGAGTTTTGGGTGTTGCCGAGTCTTGGGATGCCGAGTTTGGGAACTTCAACCTGTACAGACAAGTGTGAAAATCCTTAGCAAAGTACTTTTATGATAACTGATGCTGAATTCTTGGTCATCATTCTCTTCTTTTGTGTTATTTTCAGAGGAAGCCAGAAAGCAGACATGCACAAGCAAAACTGGCCGAAAAAGTTACTCTATTAGTGCATGGAAGTAAGTATTTTTTATATTTTATTTTATGTTACGTGTAATATGCTATTCTCTGCTGCACTGAAAAATGGCCAATGGATGTCACAGTCTATTATGTATTCCCCACGGAGTTGCATAATTAACCCCTTGAGACCCAGAGTATAATTTCCATTGTATTTTGGGTACCATTAGAAGATTTTTAGTGAATATAAGCAATATTTTATAGCTATGACCTGTTTAGTATCCTTGTCCACTAACTAATTTGGTATATTCAGTTACTTTTTGTAATTTTATGACTCGACAACACGTAATTTTTTATATCAAAGGAAAGATCTGGGCGTGAAGGGGTTAATGTCTGTGCCTGGAAACTCACATCACCATTAAGATCTTCTACTCAACATATGAAAAGACATTAACTGAAGAATGTTCTGACTATGTAAAAGGGTTAATGAGACATACAATTTTTTATAGCAAAGGAAAGATCTGGACGTGAAGGGGTTTAATATATTTCCCTCATTCGTACAGAAGGTGGTGTACAGTCAGCCAAGCGCACCACTGAAGCCTTGTATGGAAGCCAGCCTGAAGCCCTGGCCGAAATGACCAAAGATGAAGTGGAGGCCGTCTTTAAGTCGGCACCCTCGACAAGCCTGCTCCTGGAACCTGGCACTTCCATCCTGGACATGGCACTGAAGGCTGGCTGCTTCTTGGAGGAAAGTATGTCATATCAGAGAGTATATTTATTTATTTATTTTGTTATGTATAATTGTTTTTATCAATGCTTCACTGCCCTCCCAACTGATTTTGTTAGATATTACCAGAAATTGTGGGAAATTAAATATTGAAGTATTTGTTGTTTAGCATATTTGTATGGCTGTTTTTATCGATACCTCACTGTTTTCATTACCTTCCCAACGCTTAGAATAGGTGTATAGTTTTTTTTTTAATGAATACAATAGGAACTACCAATTGTAGGTCTCGCGGCCTCTTGTAGCTTCCTTATTTTCTTATGTTCTTATGTTCTTAATACTTCACTGCCTTCATTGTCCTCCCAACACAGGAGACGGGAGGCGGATCATTGAGGCTGGAGGGTTTTACGTGAACCTGGCGCGCGTGACTAACCCGGATCTCATCATCATCCCTGAGGCCCACATGTTACCCAACGGCCTCTCGGTTGTCAGAGTTGGTAAGTTAATTATTGTCATCATATTGTTCAACACTGAAAATACTAATACTGATCATTTAATTATTAATCTAGCAATTCCTATCATATCTCTTGTAGTAAATTTTGTCTAATTTGTGGTTTTTAAGGAATATCTGGAAGTATCATGTCATTGTGAATTGGCTGAAATAGGGACTTTTAATCATTGTAACTGAAAACTGACTCCAGATTCGTGTTCAGCATGCCCGATAACTGCTAGGAACAAATTTGCAAGCAAATATATTTAAAAAAAAAAAATTGCACATTTTGCAAGGGGTGCCTTGATTTATTTTTAAAATCACGTTTTTTTCAATAACTAAAAACTGTGGTAGATAGGTGCAGCTTGTATATAGAAGTAAATATGAAGTAGATCAAGGGCTATCATTTGGCGCAAAGCAAAAAAATATTGATTGGTAAATAACCGAGAAAATAGTATATTCATACATTTATACAAAATATTTAATTTCTCGACAACCATGAGGTGTTTTGACAAACCGATTTCTGCATCATGTACAACACCTCAAGATGAACCTTTGTTACTTCGATAAGTTTTATTCTAAGACTTAGTTTTGCGGCAAAATAACAAAAACCTGATAGTCGTCAATTTTGGAATATTTTTGAGCAGCCAGAAATCCGAAAGTTTTTTTTTTATAGATAATTGGAAATGCCGGGAATACAATTGTAGATCCATCCATTTACAATAACATTTGATGGGTAAGTGTTGCAGTGTGAGAAATGAGTTGTGAGCTGAACGCATTATAGTAAATATATAAGTTTATAATTCAGAAACCGTTCAGGATAGGTCAGTGTAGACGCAGAAACCAGTGTTGCCACCTCAGTGTAGGGGGAGAGATTAACTCTATATGATTTTCACGCATAGTAATATATCATACTTCTATTTTAAAGCAGTTTTGCTTTAAAATCACAAGTTAGACAACCTAAGAACAAAAAATAGAAATTGCAACCCAGCATATTTTATTAACATCTACATACTTACATACATACATACATAGATACCTTAACATTTCTATTATAATACTTGCCTCCATAAAAAGAAAATAATACTCAAATTAAAAATTATATAACTGCATTAAAAAATCTCCTTTAAAAATGAAATGGTTTGGCAATAACGGAATTCTTGCAATATATATATATATATATATATATATATATATATATATATATATATATATATATATATATATATATATATATATATAGAGAGAGAGAGAGAGAGAGAGAGAGAGAGAGAGAGAGAGAGAGAGAGAGAGAGAGAGAGAGAGAGAGGAGAGAGAGAGAGAGAGAGAGAGAGAGAAGTATAATTTAATCTCACTTTCATACAGCTTCAAGTAGAATATACAAAATCAAGTGAGATCTGTGTAGGCAGCTGAATTAAAGGTGTGTGAGTGTTTGTGTGTGTGTGGGTAGGGGGTATATGCTAACTTAGGAGTATGATAGATAATTCAGACCTTCGGCTAATTCGACCCAGGTCACGCCTCAATTAGATAGAATTAGAAAGGCTTTACTGTACTGTCATTCATTATACGAGAATTTAGCGATACAAGTTGAATTATATTTTTGTATCGCACCAAGATTTGATTCAAGCTGTTTAATATGTGTTCCTAGGAAGGCAGGAGTCTGGTTTTCAGGTCCTCACTTGTTGGACAATCTCTCACAGTAGCATTGCATTCCTACAATCCTACCCCACCATTTTCCCATCTCTTGGAATCATCCTCAATAGCCAAAGTATCTCAATGTATGTGTTTTCGTCAGGTAGTCAGTGCGGAGTCCATAGGGAGTTTTAACCCCTTGACACCCAGAGCGTAATTTTCATTGTAATTTGGGTACCATTAGACGATTTTAATGAACATAAGCAATATTTTATAGATATGACCTGTTTAGTATCCTTGTCCACTAGCTAATTTAGTGTATTAAGTTACTTTTCGTAATTTCATGGCTAACAACCGACGTTTTTATATAGCAAAGGAAAGATCTGGGCGTGAAGGGGTTAAAGGGAGGCTAGATCATCTCATGGATGGGGGTATTTTTTTTTTTTTTTTTTTTTTTTTTTTTTTTTTTTTTTTTTTTTTTCTTAAAGCCAGCGGTGAGGACCCACGTTGTTGCGGCGTCTACCACACCGACACCTCTACACCAGCAACACCAGACGACTCAATGGAGGACACTAAAGATTCTAACGATTGGGGAGGATGGGGAGACCGCTACCCAGACCACGATTCCCGGGGTGGCGACCGCTACTCAGACCACGATTCCCGGGGTGGCGACCGCTACTCAGACCACGATTCCCGGGGTGGCGACCGCTACTCAGACCACGATTCCCGGGGTGGCGACCGCTACTCAGACCACGATTCCCGGGGTGGCGACCGCTACTCAGACCACGATTCCCGGGGTGGCGACCGCTACTCCCGCAGCTCCAACGTGAAGCCCGGAGACTGGGACTGCCCTAGCTGCCAGTTCTCAAACTTTGCCTCGCGCACGGCATGCTTCAAGTGTAGGACCCCCAAAGACGGGGACTCTGGCAATGGGGACTCTGGCTTTGGCTCCGGTGGACGCAGGGGTGGGGGCGGCGGTGGCGGCGGGGGCATGAGGAATATGCTCCCCGGGGACTGGATTTGCCCCAAGTGCCAGTTCCACAACTTCTCGTCCCGTGGGATGTGCTACAAGTGCAACTCTCCCCGAGCGGAGGGTGGCGGTGGTGGTGGCAGAGGTGGCGACGGCGGTTCCAGAGGTGGCGGCGGCGGTGATCTGAACGGACCCCGGAGTGGCATGCGGGCTGGAGACTGGGAGTGCCAGCAGTGCCACTTCCATAACTTTGCTTCACGTGACCAGTGTTTCAAGTGCTCCTCCCCTAAATGATGAGGCCGGCAGCCCGCCACCTCAGAACATCTGGACCAAGATGGAGGAGGAAGTTGACGTTAAGGAGTTTTGCATGAATACCACTGTCAGTATTCATTCTCACGGTCGTTAAAGTATATGTTAAAATGTCATTTATAGGGGAAACTAATTATTTTCTTTATTATTTGGTGTCGGTTCAAAATTTAACGTATTATGAGATAGCAATAGAGAGAGTTAAGAGAGAGAGAGAGAGAGGGATAGAGAGAGAGGCTTTACCATTAAGGAGGATTGCTCAAAGGAGTTTATTTGGCGATGGTTCAACACTTGACCAATCTGATGCTTTGCGAGGCTACTTACCACTTACCAATGCCTGATTACTGCCTGTCAGTGCCACGCATCAGCCCACAGCTCTAAGATTGGCACGACTCAATGTTAAGTCAGTAAGTCATTTAAGTCAGTGCCACAATCATTGGACCTCAAACACCATTACCCCCCCCCCCCCCCCCCCCCCCCCCCCCCCCCCCCGTTCTCGACCTGACGCTCGGGGGACGACCTCCTGGTTACTCCCTTGGCTTGGGGCCCCTGTTCTCAGTCTGACTAATTTTCCCTGTCCTTTCCTGTCTCCTTTTCCCTGTCTCTCCTCCTTCCCTCTATCTCTCCTCTTGTGCCTCCTCCTATCCCCCTTTCCCCCTAAGGTGTGAGAGCCGTGCTGATGGGATAGGAGGCTGGCTTCGGGTCAGTCATGAACGGCCTCAGGGTGCCACGGGAACGGTATACACTTATAATTTTGCTCTTTCCCTTCATGAGGGTCTTGAGGGGATGACCGGTTATTTCCCCCACTTTACTCTAGGCTCTCCCTGGCCAATGATGATAATCCAACCTATCTTCTTATCTTCACTATCTGATCTTCACTATCAATACCAACTACCTACAGAATCCACTGTTTTTACAACGGAATTGTACGCCATCCTCTTGGCCTTGAAACGCATACTTTTCTACCCATCCTGTTCCTTCACTATCTTCACTGATTCCCGCAATTCCCTTTCTCTTATACTACCCCTTCGCTCACTTCACCCTCTTGTTCGGGAGATCCAAGACTGGTTATTCCGACTATCCATACGCCACAAAACAATTTGCTTCTGCTAGGTACCGAGTCACGTGGATATCTCGGGCAACGAACGCGTTGATTCTTTGGCACGCTCGGCCACTATGTCCCAATGCCCCTGTTTCTCAAACTTGCCAGCCTCCAACTACTACCCTTCCTTTAAATCTTTCCTATTCGACTGCTGGCAATCCTCCTGGACCACTTTCTCTGCCAATAAACTTCGCCTGATCAAACCCTCTATCTCTCCATGGTCAAATCCTTACCACTCTAATAGACGTTGTGAGACTGCTCTCGCACGCTTACGCATAGGCCATACCAACCTCACACACTCCTATCTCATGTCACGCTTCACCCCAACCCTCTGCACACCCTGTCAAGTTCCTCTCACTGTCCAACATGTCCTAATATCCTGCCCCCATCTCTCTCCTGCCCGTTCCAGTTCCTTCCCTCATTTGTCCTCCCTTTCCCGACCTCCCTGTCTTGCGGACATTCTCCCGGAATCCCCCTCCTTCTCCCTGGAAAATGTAACCTCCTTCCTCCAACACATCCACATCCTACATCTGATCTAACCATCCTGCTGTAACATTCCGTTCTTTCCCCTTCCCTCATCGTTGCACTATTATTCTTTAACCCTGACCCTTTATATGCTTTGCCATAGTGCCATATGACCTCTGATGGCTGGCACATTCATCTTTTTAGGCATTAAATCAATCAATCTCATGGATGGGGATGAAAGGTGGATGTAGTAACAGGAACTAGCACGTGTAAGTCTCCCAGCCTCTTGTAGCTTCCTTATTTTCTTATGTTATGTTTTCCTCTTTTCAGGCAAGAAAAACTATCATGTCATCAAGTGGACGAAGTAAGTAGTTTTTTTTTTTTTTTTTTTTTTTTTTTACCTTATAAATCACTCCTGTATAAATTATGTAAACTGGAAATATGTCAATGTTTTGTTCTTGCCCTGTAGATATGTATGTTTCTCTATTTACCTCCTTCAAATGTGTGGTGTAGATCACTTCGGGTCTTAGATAGCAGTAAGGAGCCACATGCACTTATTTATTTATTTATTTATTTATTTATTTATTTATTTATTTATTTATTTATTTATTTATTTATTTATTGCATCTCAAAGGACTGGTATTTTTATTTATTTATTATTATTTTATTTTATTTTTTTACAGCAAAGGCCAGATTTTTTTTTTTTTTTTTTTTTTTTATACATCACAAAGGACTGTTTTTTTTTTCATGGAAGGACTGGTAAAAAAAAAATTACATCGAAGGACTTGTGTATTTTTATTTTTTTT
>JACEEZ010006904.1:625000-635000 GCA_016584305.1 Chionoecetes opilio
ACAAGTTTACTGATAAAAAGGGGGAGGGAATTACTACCGTAGATAACAGTCAAGTCGCCACCTGCAGTCATGTCGCCAACCGCCAAATATTACGAATTATAGCATCACTACTGATTTTTATGTGCCACTGAAGATGATACACTGTAGTTTATATCATGACTGTATAATCTACCCTGTTTCAGCGTTGTTTTATGCTTTGTATCTGCAAATATAACTGTTGCGCATTTTGCTTCTCAAGTTTTTCTTCGCGCGACGACAGACAGCAGCTGATCACCTTTCGGGCGACAGGACACAAAACTTGCCAGATCTTTCAAACTTGATTAGAATTGGTTTTCACGTTGGCAGAGGAACTTTTATATATCCAAGCATCTTCCGCAGCTAATATATATAGAGACTTGTTTTACTTTACCTCTAATTTCCCTGAATTCCCCAGAGTGGCGACTCAACTGTTGGGTTAAAATACTAGCTGGCGACTTCACTGTAGTAGGTATAGCAAGGTCGCCACTCGGTTTTATTTTTGTAATTTGTTCATTTATAGCCCTAATATGACACAGATGAAGACACAAAATGACACAGACTTTCCAGATAGACCCTTCTAACTTTCCTGAAATCATGGATGTAGAAATGTAACTATTAACGCCACCACACGTCTGTAAATAACAAAGAAACGTTGAACTGGCGACTTCACTGTTATGTACGGTAAGAGAGAGGGAAGGGGGCAAGTTTATAAGAGATACAGAAAAAGCAAAAATTCAGATAAAAAAATATATATAAAAATGGATCAGTTCAAACAAATCGTCATTACAAGTTTACAACAAGTTTATTGAGAAAAGGGGGGGAGATTACAAAGAAGGGGGGAGGGGCAAGTATACAAAAGATACAAAAATACAGAAACATATAATCAAAAAGGTCATTTAGATGTAGTATATGTATGTATTTGGTGATAGAAATGCTGACAATGATGATAGTGAATAAACAAATACACGGGGTTTAGAGACACTAACTACAGGAACTACCTCGTGTAGATCTCGCGGCCTCTTGTAGCTTCCTTATTTTCTTATATTCTTATGTTCTTAGATTCTTATGTACTACTAAACTACTTTACTATTATATATATATGTATGTATGTATGTGTGTAACTGTCACCTCGCTGTAGTCACGTATAAGTGTATTGGCGTTTAGTTGAGCCTTTTTTGTCTCCTTTTTTTTTTTTTTTTTTTTTTGGGGGGGGCATTTTTTAGTGTAGCCTTTAAGCAGCAAAGTTTCGGGGCCATGCATGACCCTATAGTCTGTTTTTTTGAACGAGGCGAAAATTCAATTCTATCATAAGGTCTCATGTTTAATTAAAATGATGCCTATGTTTGTTTCCCAGATAATATGGTTAACTCTGATCAAATACAGCTGAAATTTTGAAGAACCGTAGTATTCCCTTCTCCTGGCATCAAATATCAGTCAGTAAGCAGCAAGGGGGCAGGATTTTTCACCTCTTTAAAAAACCCCCCACCAGAGTATAGTAGTACCTGACCCTTGGTGCGACAGTGCTGCCTGCCAGTGTCCTCGAGATGGAAGTGTATGGGTCATCACTAAATCTATCTTACTCCACTATCTTTTCGTTGCGTCACCTTAACCCCTGTCACCAAATGGATCACCTACTCAGGACTGGGTACACTCTGTAGGTCACCTTAACCCCTGTCACCAAATGGATCACCTACTCCTGGGTACCCTCTGTAGGTCATCTTAACCCCTGTCACCAAATGGATCACCTACTCCTGGGTACCCTCTGTAGGTCATCTTAACCCCTGTCACCAAATGGATCACCTACTCCTGGGTACACTCTGTAGGTCGTCTTAACCCCTTCACGCCTAGACCTTTCTATTGCTATATAAAATCGTGTGTTGTCAGCCATAACATTACGAAAAGTACCTGAATATACCAAATTAGCGAGTGGGCAAGGCTACTAAACAGGTCATATCTATAGAATATTGCTTATATTCATCAAAATCGTCTAATGACACCCAAATTTGAAAGGAAATTACGTTCTGGGCCTCAAGGGGTCAATACCACAAGAATCATGCCATCACCAGGAGAGTTTTCGTGTTCTAATGTGTGAGAGGAACTACATGTACATACTTACTCTGGTTAGTCGCATTAGGAAAGATTTGGTCTGAAAGCACTTTAGTTCCTTTGTTTTCTTCCTGTTAAAGATGTGAATACACTTCGGGGATTCTCTTTCTGTCTATGTATGTATATGTGGCTGTCTCTCTGTCTGTTATATTTTGTCTCTGTCTGTTTTTTGTATTTAAACAGTTATTAATTACATATATGGCTCAAAAGGTGAATCTCTCTCTCTCTCTCTCTCTCTCTCTCTCTCTCTCTCTCTCTCTCTCTCTCTCTCTCTCTCTCTCTCTCTCTCTCTCTCTCTCTCTCTCTCTCTCTCATGGGTTTGCTGTTGAAATTAAACTAAATCTTTCATAACGTGTGTGTGTGTGTGTGTGTGTTTTGTGTGTGTGTGTGTGTTTGTGTGTGTGTGTGTGTGACGTGTGTGCGTGTGTTCATCTCAAAAAACGTCGAAACAACCATCGCTATCCTTTACAAACACGATTACAAAAATAATAATAATAATGATAATAATGATAATAATAATAATAATAATAATAATTTTAGTTCCACCCGAAGGCACACAGGAAAAAAATGCTGACAATGATGATAGTGAATAAACAAAATACACGGGTTTAGAGATACTAACTACAGGAACTACCTCGTGTAGATCTCGCGGCCTCTTGTAGCTTCCTTATTTTCTTATATTCTTATGTTCTTAGATTCTTATGTACTACTTAACTACTTTACTACTCAACTACTTTACTACTTAATCATGACTCAGTTGTTAGCTAAAAGTCATTCAGCTCCTAAACACTTCGTACTTTGCTCCCTAATGAAATAATTGAACCCATTAACAATTCTCAGCAGATATTCTCCCTGTCGTACCCACCATGCAACACACACACACACACAACACACACACACACACACACACACACACACACACACACACACACATACACATACACACCAGCAGTCATGTGGCGCCTCTCTTGCTACGATAGACAACCTGTAGCATGCATTATGAGAAGAGAGAAGGGGGAGGGGAAAAGCGAGAGAGGAGGAGAGAGAGAGAGAGAGAGAGAGAGAGAGAGAGAGAGAGAGAGAGAGAGGGAGGATAACGGGGCTGAGTTAGGCATTAGAAAGGAGTTACTAGGACACTATAAATGGTTAGATCGTTAGGGAGAGCAGAGGAGAATGGCAAATCGGATCACCAGGCAATTTTTTGTATTTTATTTCTCTATTTCTGTTGTTTCTGTAGCTTTGTTATACTTGCCCCCCCCTCCTCCTCCTCCTTTTTTTGTTAAAACCCCCCCCCCCCCCCCCCCCCCCCCCTCCCACCCTTTTCTCAATAAACTTGTAACTTGTAACTTGTGGGATAGGGTGAAGGAAGGCTGGAACCAATGAAAGGAAGGGGGGGGGGAAGGGGGAAGGAGGAAAGGAAAGGAGAGGGGGAAGGGGGAGGAAGAGGAGGGGGAGGGGGGAAGGGAAAAGGGGGGAGGAGGAAGAAAGGGGGAAGAGGAGGAATACATAGGAATACATGGGAAACAGACACCAAAAACCTTTTGGTCCAAAAATATAGGGTATCTGTTGTATACATATACAAAATATAAAAACTACTGTAAGAAAAAAACAGTTGGAAAATGTCCCAGCCCCTAAAAAAGATAGGAACATGGACATTTCTAGTGAGGAAATGATAGGATTTAAAAATAACTAACTACAACTACACTATCACAATCGATCCGGGGGACAAAATATGAATTCGCAGGGCACTATAATCCCCATTTATTTTACAGTGTGCGTCAAGTCGTTTTTAAATGTAGTTTTGTGCGGCTTCGACAACATTTGGGGGAATTTTTTCCATCGTCAACAACTCAAACATTAAATAATATTTCGGGATCTTGATGCAATTTAAAACATTGAAAAATTTTTACGGAGATCTGTGATGAAAACCTTTGGCCTTTTAGTTTTGAGAAGGAGGGGGGAAAGGAGGAGGAAGGGGAGGAGGGAAAAGGAGGAAAGGAGGAAGGGGAAAGAGGAGGGGGGGGAAAGGAGGAGGAGGAGGAGGAAGGGGATGGGGACAGTTAGCATCTTTAGATTCCTTTTACGATCATTTAAGCTTTTTGATCATCTACATAGAAGGTTTTTGAATACGACATTTAAAAGGAGAGAGAGAGAGAGAGAGAGAGAGGAAAAGCGAGGAGGAGAGAGAGAGGGGGAGAGAGAAGAGAGAGAGGAGAGAGGGGGGGGGAAAAGAGAGAGGGGGCAGAGAGAGAGAGAAGAGGTTTCCTGTAGGTTCCTTTTTTTTTGTAGTTTCCCTTTATGTTCTAATAGAAGAGAGAGGGAGAGAGAGAGAGAGAGAAAAGGGAGAGAGAAGAGAGAGAAGAGAAGGGAGAGAGAGGGGGAAAGGGGAGAGAGCAAAAAAAAAAAATTTAAAAAGATATAAGTTTTAACAAATTTATCAAAATAATTTAAAAAGGTCTCAAGATTTCAATGAACTTACGACCTTATCAATACAGGCCTTTATAGCTACGTAAAAAATAGATAAATTTACCTCATTATGTGACTTACAATGAGAGGTTTTTTTAGTAAGGGTCAGAGGTAAGGTTTTTTTCGTGAAAAGAGAGAGAGGTTTTGAATGATATAGAGAGATAGAAAGATAGTTTACCTGGCGTGATGAGGATGTGACAATGACATCACCAAGAGAGCTTAACAATGGACGGATGCTGAGCTGTACAACACTTGGGAGATGACTGATGCCCCACCCTACCTCTCTCTCTCTCTCTCTCTCTCTCTCTGTCTCTGTCTCTGTCTCTGTCTTTTCCCCTTTTCTCTTCTCCTTTTTCTCTCCCTCTCTCTCTTTCTCTCTCTCTCTCTCTCTCTTTTCTCTCTCTCTCTCCCCTCTTCTCCCCCATTCTTTCTTTTAAGATTACTCCCTTTAAGACCTTGTTTAGTCTCTCTCTCTCTCTCTCTCCCCTCTCTCTCTCTCTCTCTCTCTCTCCTTCTTCTCCTCTCTCTCTCTCTCTCTCTCTCTCTCTCTCCTTCTCTCTCTCTCTCTCTCTCTCTCTATCCCTTTTCTTTTTCCCCCTAAGTATTACTCCTTCAAGACCTTTTTAGTCCTCTCTCTCTCTCTCTCTCTCTCTCTCTCTCTCTCCTCTCTCTCTCTCTCTCTCTCTCTCTCTCTCTCTCTCTCTCTCTCTCTCTCTCTCTCTCTCTCTCTCTCTCTCTCTCTCTCTCTCTCTCTCTCTCTCCCTATTCTTTTCTCTCTCTAAGTATTACTCCTTCAAGACCTTGTTAGTCTCTCTCTCTCTCTCTCTCTCTCTCTCCTCTCTCCACATCTCCTCTCTCTCTCTCTCTCTCATCTCTCTTCTCTCTCTCTCTCTCTCTCTCTCATCTCCTCTCTCTCTCTCTCTCTCTCTCTCTCTCTTCTCTCTCTCTCTCTCTCTCTCTCTCTCTCTCTCTCTTCTCTCTCTCTCTCTCTCTCTCTCTCTCTCTCTCTCTCTCTCTCTCTCTCTCTCTCTCTCTCTCTCTCTCTCTCTCTCTCTCATGATGATAATAGTAATATATACAATAATAATAATGACAATAATGATGATATGCTAGCTAGTTATGTCTCCATCACCTCATTTTTATTTTGTCCATCTTCCTAATGCAAGAGTTCACCCACGCTCTCACGCCTACATGCACTACCAATGACGTGGACTTATTCATGAGAACTAAATATAGCCTTACTTCCTCGTTTCACCTCTGCAAAAAGAAGGTAAACAAATAAGATCAGAAAATATATGCGGTTTATGTAACAACTTTTATTCATATTACAATATCACTTGTCATATAACACTTTGGCATCTCTACTATTAACCCCTTCACACCCATATCTTTCCTTTGCTATTAACCCTTTGAGACCCAGAACGTAATTTCCATTGTAATTTGACCACCATTAGATGATTTTTAGTGAATATAAGCAATATTTTATAGACATGACCTGTTTAGTATCTTTGTCCACTACCGGTAGCTAATTTGGTTTCTTTAGTTACTTTTCGTAGTTTTATGGCTCGACAAAAGACAATTTTATATAGCAAAGGAAAGATCTGGGCGTGAAGGGGTTGAGAATTGTATGTTGTCGAGCCATAAAATTACGAAAAGTCACTGAATATACCAAATTAGTTAGTGGACAAGGATACTAAACAGGTCATATCTATAAAATATTCCTTATATTCACTAAAAATCGTCTTATGGTAGCCAAATTACAATGGAAATTACGTTCTGTCTCAAGGGTTTAGATTATAATTGGAATTTATCCCACATATGCTTAACAGGTACAGTTATTGGACAAGAGAATACAAATAACTCAGAAAATTACGAACATGTGCATGCAATAACCTTAATTACGTAGCTCTGCATACTTTACCCCGGTTGAAAAATTTATCCAATATATACAGACTAGCTTTGATAGACGAGAAACACAAATTAAACAAAGAGAATATACGAGCCTTACAACATTACATTTACGTTTACATATTAAGGTATTCATATTTATACATAAGATACAGTATACATAAAATATTCATTCGTATAATAACATACAATGAACACAACACTACGAACATACATACACACCAACCTAATCCCTTTTGATATCACTTGGACACGCAAACCTAGCTACTACAAAAAGAAATGTAAATAGCAAGATTACTAGACATATTATCTATCTTTATCTATCTTTTTATCTATCTTTCTATCTATCTTTATCTTTCTATCTATCTTTATCTATCTATCTATCTCTCTATCTATCTTTATCTATCTATCTATCTCTCTATCTATCTTTATCTATCTTTCTATCTATCTTTCTATCTATCTTTATCTATCTATCTATCTCTCTATCTCTCTATCTATCTTTATCTATCTTTATCTATCTTTATCTATCTTTATCTATCTATCTATTTTTATCTATCTTTATCTATCTATCTATCTCTCTATCTATCTTTATCTATCTTTATCTATCTTTTTATCTATCTTTATCTATCTCTCTATCTATCTATCTATCTTTATCTATCTTTCTATCTATCTTTCTATCTATCTATATCTATCTATCTATCTCTCTATCTATCTTTATCTATCCTTATCTATCTTTCTATCTATTTTTATCTATCTTTATCTATCTATCTATCTCTCTATCTATCTTTATCTATATTTATCTATCTATCTATCTTTAAATGTCTATAGATCTTGATAAAAAGTTTCATAACACAAACTATCGTACACAAAGGTCGACTGTTTACTTCCATGTTAAACACTCATATACATTAAACATTACTTATATGATTACCATGGGGGCACTTCCATCTTCTCCATCCACTTTTTCATTCCACCTGTAGTCTACCGTGAGTGGAGGTATAGAGGGGAGTGAGGGTGCCCCATTTTCGCCAACTTAACGTGCGGCGAGTATACCTCAGGACTCATTCTTACCCATCACAAAGCATAAAAACTTCAAACATATATCACAAGACACAGCAAAGCAAGCAAGGTGGACTGCCCACCAACTATCTACTTCTACTGTCTTTCATATTTTCCACCTGCTTTCCCTGCCACTCTCTCCCTCCCCTCTAACTTTCCTAAAAAAAAAAAAAAAAAAAAAAAAAAAAATCCCATCACCCAACACCTCAGCCAATCCCGTGCGTTTGGAAAGGGGGGGGGGGGGGGTGGAAGGCCCCCATTTTCGCCAACTTAACGTGCGGCGACTATAATTACCTACCTTCCTCCACACACCTTCGTCTGAATTTCTTACCCTCATGTCTTTGCGTGTGTTGCTCCCCCGTACCCCTTCCTTCCCTTTCTCTCATCACCCTTCCTCCTTTCCCTATTTCTATTGGTTAATCCTTCTCCTGACCTACTGGAGTCATTATATACGTGCTATACTATACGTGGGGAGCATTGTATCTATACTGGATAAGGTGGTTGATAAGTGTCCCGTTAAGGCAAGTATGGATGAGATATACCTGCCTGTTGTTAATCAAGAATGCACGAGATGAAAAGTGAGGTGAGGTATTAATTGGTATACTACACCTGTCCTGCCTTTCTAGCACGTACTGTATACCACCTTTCTCTTCTCTCTCTCTCTCTCTCTCTCTCTCTCTCTCTCTCTCTCTCTCTCTCTCTCTCTCTCTCTCGTCTCCTCTCTCATCTCTCTCTCTCTCTCCTCTCTCTCTCTCTCTCCTCTCTCTCGCCTCTCTCTCTCTCTTCTCTCTTCTCTCTCTCTCTCTCTCTCCTCTCTCTCTCTCTCTCTCTCTCTCTCTCTCTCTCTCTCTCTCTCTATCCTCTCTCTCTCTCTTTTTCCTCTGTCTGTTTCTTCTCTCTCTCTCAATATGAAATTATTTTATTCTATCATTTAATTCTGTTTTCTGTTTTGACTTTCAGAGCTATTGATTTTTTATTATTATTATTATTTGTTTTAATGAGTATATATTATATTATTATATTATATTATTATATCATTAGTAGTATATCGTGACACTATTTTATTATTATCATTAGTTCTATCAACATCTGGGTGTTGAGAGAGAGGAGAGAGAGAGAGAGAGGAAGGAGAGGGATGGAGAGAGAGAGGAGAGAGAGAGGAAAGGGGAAACGGAGATGAGAGGGAGAGAGAGAGAGAGAGGAGAGAGAGAGACAGGGGAGAGAGAGAGACGACAGACAGACAGACAGACTGAGGGACTCCCTCAGTCTGAGTGAGTGAGTGAGTGAGGGTGAGAGTGAGTGAGTGAGTGAGTGTGAGTATGAGTATGAGTATGAGTATGAGTATGAGTATGAGTATGAGTGTGAGTGTGAGTGTGAGTGTGAGTGTGAGGGTGAGGGTGAGGGTGAGGGTGAGGGTGAGGGTGAGAGTGAGAGAGAATGTGTAGAGGAGGAGGAGGAGGATGTTAGGTTACACATATCAAGTTAATTGAAACACTGCAGGAAACTGGATACTCACGAGGGAGGGGGGGAGGGGGGAGGGGCGATGGGGTGATGGAGGGGGTGGCACTAAGGCAGGCACTGGCTGGCACACACACACACACACACACACACACACACACACACACACACACACACACACACACACACACACCTTCATGTCCCGTTCACGCCCCAGTACCCAATAAGGTCACGCATGCCAAGCCAAGGTCAATACATACGCTTTACTCTATCTTTTTATTGATCAAGATAAAGTTTGGGACGCTTTTTGAAGGTCAAGATAAATCACATCTACTGCTTTCGTCTTGTCGAACGTGCTGTATGCATCATTAAGAAAGTCTAGCAAATTTGTGAGGCAAGAACGCTTATTACGAAAGCCGTGCTGAGAGTTTTTAATCAGATTATTTTCTTCTAAGAAATTTACCACGTTGTCTTTATTGCAGTTTTCATTAATTTACAGACTACGGATGTGAGGCTGATCGGTCTGTAGTTGCTCAATTGTATCAAATCACCTTTTTTCTGTATTGGAGTAACATTTGCAAGTTTCCAATCGCAAGGGACTTTACCGGAATTTAGGGATTTGTTAAAAAGTATTGAAAGAGGCTTGCAAATCTGGTGCTTCGCTTCCTTCGCTTCGAGAAGGAGGAGGAGGAAGTAGAGGAGGAGGAGGAGGAGGAGGAGGAGGAGGAGGAGGAGGAGGGGAGGAGGAGGAGAAGAAGGAGAAGGAGAAGGAGAAGGAGAAGGAAGAAGGAGAGAAGGAGGAGGAGAAGGAGGAACGTAAGGAGGAGAAGGACGAGAGAAGGAAGAGGAGGAGGAGAAGGAGGACGAGGAGGAGGACGAGGAGGAGGAGAAGGAAGAAGAGGAGGAGGAGGGGGAAGAAGAGAAATGGAAGAAGGACACGGATACAAATTAGTACCTTTGTATATCAGTCAAATTAGCAAACATA
>JACEEZ010006904.1:647500-685000 GCA_016584305.1 Chionoecetes opilio
GAGGGAGGGCAAAACGGAATGAATGAAAATACAAAAAACAAGGAGAAACAAGTTATACACATGAAATAAAGAGAAAGAAGGAAGAATAGAAGATAGAAAGAGGGAAGAGAGAAGGAGAATGAAGGAATAGAAGGAGAGAGCAATAGATAGGGTACCAGGTGAGAAAGATGAAAATTGAGAAAACATGTTGAAACGAGTTACACCTATGAAAATAACGATACCAAAAATATACAGTACAAGAAAAGGGGATAGAAAGAAGGAAGAGAGAAGAGAATGAAGGAATAGAAGGAGAGAGCGATAGGTAACTGAGAAAGAACCATCGAACCAGACGCCCGGAAGCCACTGAGAGCAGCCATCGCCCTAAACAAGTGTAAATAATTCTTCTACAAACCAAGGAGACGGCTTCGGCCCATAGTATTACCTCTATTTAGCCCACAACAATTCAGAAAAAGGTAAGGAACACTTTGACACACTAAAATAACTAATATAAAGACTAATAAACCAGTAATACGTCTAGGAAATGTGTTATGTCTTAACCAAATTTTTTTTTTTCATCTGTTTTGCGAGTCTAGTCCATTTTCTGGGTTTTAAATATGGTTTGTGGCGTTGTTGTGCCGTGTGTTGTACCGTGGCATTTATTGTGGTGTTATTTAAAGGTGAAAAGCCATTGGGCGTGCGTGGTGGGGTGAGTGAGGAAGGGTGAAGGGAGATAGAAGATTGCTGTGTGGGTGTGTGTGTGTACGTGTACGTGTGTGTGTGTACGTACGTGTGTGTGTGTGTGGAGACGCCCTACCACAAACCACCACGACGACCATCCAGATAGCGTAATGTTAACTAGTAAGTCTACTGAAATCCAGTCTGGTGGTGTGTGTGTGTGTTTGTGCGTTGCGCCACATCCTGTTTGGGTCATGGTGTTGGTGTGGTAGGTGTGGTGAGGGCTGTGGTGTTGTGGCGAACTTGGTGCATCCCCTCCTCCTTCCGCTGTTAAAAAAAGGTAAAAATTCAACACTAAATATTTTTGGTTATAATGGACGAGAACTGCGCGGTCGCTACTGCTAGTTCTTTCTCGCCCTTAGGTCTCGCTAGGAGGTTATAGTGAGGTTAGGTTAGTATTTTTTTTTTTTTTTTACCTCTTCCCCACTTTATAATTACGATTGAATCTGTTTATAATTACGGTATCTGAAGGGATCTGTGAAGGGCTGGAGAAAATAAAACCACTAATAAGGGCGGGAAAGGACTCTAGAATTTAACCCAAATTTTGGCTAGGAAAAATTAGTGTCAGAAAATGACCGCGCAGTTCTCGCCCATTATAACGGGAGTGAGCCCCGTACCGCCGCGACTGTAGATACGGCGGGGGTAGATAGTGGTCCATAACAAGCTACTCGCGGGCACGCGGGACTTGAACCTGGGATCAGCTCATCGATATTGACCCTGGGTACGTCTCTATAGTATTCAGTGGGAGACACTTAACGGAAACACGTCAAAATATTCCATTTACCGGCATTAAAATATCTCATTATTTCAGGGAGGATATTACGGTGAAAGGCTGATATGGCGGCAATGTATTATCGTCCCACCTATATTTATCAATAACAATACTCTTATTATCACTAATATGCCATAAATAAGGTATTTTAGGGTAAAACTCAACCTATTTCCGATTAAATAAGTCTTTATATCTCGGATACACAGTAAACATTGCCGCCCAGTTGGTTCCTGAACGCTGATAGGCTGAGAGATGTAGCTAGGCCTCTGGTTGGCTGTCAATGTACCCAGGCCGCTGATTGGTTACCTGAGTTATGAGGTGCCAATTACGTATTTTAAAACGAAATAAGCACTTTTTTATTCGTGCACCGATATAGGATTGCATAGCCTTATTGAAAACCCCAGCTTTTTTTATGACTCCATAAATAGTATACAAGCTTTAAGGCCTTCGTAAAAGAAATATGACTCAATCCGTTAGTAACCGTACATTTCAGCGATATTTTGTTGCTAAATATTTTTTTACACTAAATATAGAGGGATTTTTGTGTGTTTAAATATATTTCGATATTTCTGCATCGTTTTGTGTATTAATCACGCGCTTGGTATGAATATTTTGTTTATTTGTCTGAAGGGGTATTTGTTTATACTTTAACGTCAACCTTATTCTTCCTTCTAGTTAAGCTTTGAGGTTATTTGTGTGTAATTAGCTATGCCTACAGTCGCAATGTGTTTGTGTGTGTCTATGTGACGTGTTTTTCACGTGTTTAGTGAAGGAATACATCTGAGTCAGTGGGTTATAGGGTCAAATTATCGAAGAAACAAAACATGTTTTATTCCTTGGTTCCAACACTAAACTAGGATCTGTTATTGTTTATAAGATACACACATCATATACTATTTGCTCATATTTTTTCACGAATTATAAGAGCTTCGTTAAAAAGTAGATTTTTGTTGTGGTGAATTTGAGGTTTTTTGAAGGATCTTTTTGAAACCCGATATTTCATCAATTCTTCGTTATTTCATTGTTTTTTTAGGCTTATTGTGTCGTATTTATCATTATTTTACTTTATCCGTGTTGATTTATTCATTATTTGATGTATTTGATTAATGAAGGGAAAAGTTGTAGGGCTCGAGTTGGAGGTCAAGATCGAGAGATCGTGTCATACAAGTCCTCTTGATGACGTCACACGGCAGCCATATCAGCTATTTATCCTTATTCTTATATTTATACCTCAATTTACGGTTCCCTTCGCAATATTCAAAGCTATGTAAGGGGTAAGAAAGGGTGTGGGGCTGTATTGCATGATATAACACCCAAGCAAAGGCATAAATAAACAAGCCTTTTATTTAGGATATATTCTAATAAATTTTGATGTGTTTTGTGTCCTCACTAATAACTTCTTGATCTAAATCTCCGTTTTTTCATAAGGGAGCGGAGCGTAGTGCATAAAACAAGGGGGGTGAAGGGGGGCTAAGAGAGTAAGGAAGTATTATTAATATTGCATCACATGGTAAAATTCTAGAGTCCTTTCCCGCCCTTATTAGTGGGCTTTTTTCCTCCAGCCCTTCACAGATCCCTTCAGATACCTTACTGAAGGGACCTGTCTCTTAAATATGTCATTGAAAGGTCTAATTAGGTCATTAAAAATATTGTCTTAAGTGGGGGAGAGATAAAAAAAAGAAAATAAATTTACTAACCTAACCTAACTTGGTAAAATTCTAGTTCTTCCTCGCCCTTAAGTCTCGCTAGGATGTTATTGGGAAGGTTAGGTTAGTAATATTATTTTTGGGGTCCAGGGCCGGGGTAATATAGGGGGGAGGGAGGGGGGGGTTGAAGGGGGCATCTCTCCCCCATTCTATAATTACGTTTTAGAGGTATCTGAAGGGATCTGTGAAGGGCTGGAGAAAATAATACCACTAATAAGGGCGGGAAAGGACTCTAGAATTTAACCCAAATTTTGGCTAGGAAAAATTAAGTGTCTCAGAAAATGACCGCGCAGTTCTCGTCCATTATAACGGGCGTGAGTCCCGTACCGCCGCGACTGCAGATACGGCGGGGGTAGATAGTGGTCCATAACAAGCTACTTTCGGAATTTTACCAAAAATGTGATAGCAGATGAGACGAAAGACAAAAGGGTGTTTCATCCTCTGACATCACCACCATCACCACCACCACCACCACCATTCCCATCATCATCACCACCACCACCACCACCATTCCCATCATCATCATCACCACCACCATCATCATCACCACCACCACCACCACCACCACCACCATTCCCATCATCATCACCACTACTATTCATCATTCCCAGGCTACACATCGATAGGAGGAAGGAACTATGCTTCTTTGTGTTATTGAAACATATTCCTTGTGTGTGTGCTACCTTACTAGTACACCACCAATACATCACCACCACCATTCCCATCATCATCACCATTCCCATCATCATCACCATTCCCGTCATCATCACCATTCCCATCATCATCACCATTCCCATCATCACCATTCCCATCATCATCACCATTCCCATCATCATCACCACTACTATTCATCATTCCCAGGCATCTACACATCGATAGGTTGGAAGGAACTATGCTTCTTTGTGTTATTCAAACATATTCCTTGTGTGTGTGTGTGTGTGTTTGTAGCCGGTTACAGGGAGTTTCGTACACAAGTTGTTTCGTACCCAGGTTTTGTTAGTTGTTTTGTACGCTGATTTTTTAGTTTTTTTCGTACATACCTGGTGTCGATTCGTAACTCTAGTGATCAAGTTCAACTCTGAGATGAGTGTACGAAACGACTATGGTTTCATATAGACTACAAAACAACTTTTTGGTGTACGAATCTACTGGTGTACGAAACAACTTGTGTACGAACTGACTGCACCCCTTGTAGCAGCCCCTACATGGAGTGGAGAGAGAGAGACCTGAGCATGACAGTGTTTGGGCAGCAGGGATTAGCTATGTCGCCACCCTTTACAGTGCCGTGAGGGTGAGTCTGCTGTTTGGTAGTGGTGGTGACAGTGGTGATGATGGTGGTGATGGTGGTACATGTAGCAGGGCAGGAAAGTGTTACGACATATACAGAAACAAGTTTGTATCTCTGTGTTATGTGTTTTCTGTTGTATTTACCTAGTTGTGCTTTACAGGGCCTGATCTACACTCGTGTGGTCCCTTCTCCGTATCTACATTTATCCAGTCTTTCTTTCAACTAGTGCACTTTATTTGCCGATATCACCTCATTTAATCGAGGCTTATTATCTGCATAGTCCGTCAGCGCCAACTTTGGCTATATGGGCAGGTGGCACGCTACCCTGAAACCGATCCTTCCCATAGGGTTGTATCTGTAAGAGACAATCCGGCATGGAGGAGGCCAAGGGGGCGCCCACAAGGCTCGTGGCTGGGGCAAGTTGATGTTTCTTGTCGAGAGCTGCTTGGCATGGGAAGGGAGCCTGCATGGGGACTCGCGCGTGGCGACCCCCGGGAGTGGCGTCGTAGGGTGGGCGAGGCGACGCGCCCCCCGGCGTATACCCCTAATAATTGATTGATGAGTAGAATGAGACACCACACATTGTCTCTCTATAACTAAACATTGTCTCTTACTTCCAGTGTCTTGTAAAATGGGACACCACAAATTCACTCTCTTCAAATTATCTCCCTTCTCTCTCAAATTCAAGTCATCACTAAACATGGTCTCTTTTTACAGTGTCCAGAAAAATGAGATCCACACATTGTCTCTATAAAAATATTCCGTATCTAAATCATCACTAAACAGGGTCTCTTTTCACAGTGTCGAGGATGCGCGAGTACAAGATTGTCGTGCTGGGGTCTGGAGGCGTGGGTAAATCAGCCCTCACGGTACAGTTTGTGCAGGGCATCTTTGTGGAGAAGTACGACCCCACCATTGAGGACTCCTACCGCAAGCAGGTGGAGGTTGACGGATCACAGTGCATGCTGGAGATCCTCGACACGGCTGGGACGGTACGTGGATATTTGTTTTTGTTATAGTTCAAGGAAAAGGGTGTAAAACTTGCATTGCTATAAGGGAAGAGAGAGTGATCTTATTAGGTTTGGGAAGAAAAGAGAAAAGGGGATTTACATTGCTGTTGTTGTTATGTTGCATGAAAAAACCAATAAATGCCCAGAATATTATGAATAAATTAATATGATTGTAGGTCGTGTGGAACCATGTGTAGGGCTCACGGCCTCTTGTAGCTTCCTTATTTTCTTATGTGTGTGCTTCTCTGCAGGAACAATTTACTGCTCTTTAATGTATATGTAGCTTATTTTTAGCCCTATAGTCTTTTATTTAGTCTATATTTAGTAGTGGTTGAGTCTGTGTGCTTCTCTTATTATTATTATTGTATTTGTATTTGTAATGTTTATTTGATGTAGGTATATAGAGTGACCTGTGATTGAGTGATTTAATGCCAAAAAAGAGGGCAATGTGCTGTGACTGAGTGCGTGTGCTTCTCTGCAGGAACAAGTCACTGCCGTTTAATATATATACCTTATTTTTAGCCCTTTTTTTTTGCCATTAGTATTTTAGCCATTATGTCTTTTATTTAGTATATTATTTTATAGTATTGATTGAGTGTGTGTGCTTCTCTTATTATTATTATAGATGTATTATTATTATTTTTATTATTTTATTTTTATTGTTTATTATTACGTATACTGAGTGCCTGTGATTGAGTGTTGTGTGTATCTCTGCAGGAACAATTCACGGCCATGCGGGACCTGTACATGAAGAATGGCCAAGGCTTCGTGCTGGTGTACAGCATCACCGCCCAGAGCACCTTCAACGACCTGCAGGACCTCCGGGAGCAGATCCTCAGAGTCAAGGTAGGTCTTGGGAGGGTATGCACAGACACGCAGGTCTTGGGAGGGTATGCACAGACACGCAGGTCTTGGGAGGGTATGCACAGACACGCAGGTCTTGGGAGGGTATGCACAGACACGCAGGTCTTGGGAGGGTATGCACAGACACGCAGGTCTTGGGAGGGTATGCACAGACACGCAGTCTTGGGAGGGTATGCACAGACACGCAGTCTTGGGAGGGTATGCACAGACACGCAGGTCTTGGGAGGGTATGCACAGACACGTAGGTCTTGGGAGGGTATGCACAGACACGCAGGTCTTGGGAGGGTATGCACAGACACACTAGTGCTGGCAGGGAGACAGGAATTTTGTCTCGCGTCAAAATTATGTGGCACAGTAAACTGGCAGTATATTTATCGATGTAGTCTTAACGGCACACAACCTTCAAAGATACTGGTTATATTCATTATCATTACCGTATTGGCTGAGGCACTCTTACCACAGACGTTTTGGTCACGGGTAAAAATTAACCGCCTCACTAATCCTAGGTCTCTAAAAAACATAATCTGACCTAACCTCAGCCTAACCTTACTTAGCCTAACCCGACGGCCAAAACGTCCGTGGCCGAAACGTCCGGTTACCGTCCAGGGTGCCATGTTTTAGCCAGCTTAGAACCAGCAACATGTATAGTGGATTGTCTTAGAACAGATATTAACCCCTTTGCGCCCAGATCTTTTCTTTGATATAAAAAATTGTATGTTGTCTAGCCATAAAATTACGAAAAGTAACAACATACCAAATTAGTTAGTGAACAAGGATACTAAACAGGTCATATCTGTAAAATCTTGCATATATTCACTAAAAACGTCTAATGGTACCCAAATTACAATGGAAATTACGTTCTGGGCCTCAAGGGGTTACTGCAGAATCAGTTTTAATAGGCAGGCCATACATACAGCAACACCAAATGCCATGAATTGAATCCCTTGATGCCACAAACTCAAAGCATGAACCATGACTGACTGAGCTACAGGCCTAACTCTCCCCACCCAGATGTTATGTTACACAGGACCCTTCTCCTTCTCTCTAAGTCTTCCCTGCTGGGCATGTGTCGTCCTGTAAAGCACCTCTGTGACAACCTCTGCTCTGATGGGACTTTCATCGCTCTTCATTGTGTTTAATGTGATGTCCTCCTGTACCTTACCTTTAAAAGTCATGCTAGGCTTAACTCATCATCTCAGGGTCTATTATTTGTCATCCTTCTCCATCTGTTCCTTGCAACATGTCTGCTTCTTTTTGCTATTTCACATTAATACACCAGGCCTTGCAGTTCTCATTTCCCTCAGTTTTCGCACAAATTTTTCAACAGCAGCATACATTTCCAAGAAATGTTCCCATTCAGCATGCCTGCTATCTGCCTCATGCACAGGCCTCCAATTATTTTCAGCAAAGAATTTATGTAAGCTCAAGCTCACCAAGGTAGCCTTGCCATTGGTGTATATTCTATCTTGATGAATAATTTAGGAAATTATGAAAATAGATGCAAATTCTATCTGGTATAGCCTGTACTATTCTACCCGCCGGCATGACTTTGACGGAAATCATGTGTGATTTATCAATATAGTGCGATAATGTTTAGGTTTGATATCAAATAGCAAGATTTTAATACTTTTTTCTTTTAGCTAATACTTTCATCATGAATAACCCGATCATGTGTATTTAATACAACTCATTCACAAGCCTTTTTTTTTTGGCCACTCAAGGGGTCGGAGTCTGCTCAGTGTACTGCGGGCAAAAAAGAATGAAATAATAATATAAACAGACATGAGAACAGTGGAGTGTGTAGTCTGCTTCTTGGGCGACGTGTTTGTGTGTATTCATCTAGTTGTATTTTACAGGGCCTGAGCTATGCTCATGTGGCCCCCATCTCTATAGCTACATTTTATCATTCATCCTTAGTGTTTAGTGTTGGGGGAAGCCACCACCCCGGGAGGTGGGTCACAAACCCCTGGCTAACACCTATCCATTCACTGCTGGGTGGACAGGGGCTCGGGTTTTAAGAAGACTTAAAACTTAAGACTTACGAAGTCTGTCTTAAGACGGCAACCACCGAGACATCTCACAACCGAGAAGTCCCGGGTTCAATCCCCGGGCGGAAACGAGAAGTCCCGGGTTCAATCCTCGGGCGCCTGGGGATTGAACCCGGGACTTCTCGGCTGTGAGCGAAGCGTGCCAACCGCTACACTACGGTGTACTCACACACTTGTGCGGGACTTGCAATCAAACACAATAGAAAACACATTACCTTGCAAACTAAATGTGTGCATCTTGACATTTCTTGGCATGGAAGTTTCTATGGGACAGTGTGTCAGGGTGATTGCAGGCACACCACACACCCCAACCCTTCTTTCTTTCTTGCTTCTTTTTCTATTTAACCTCTTTTTCCAACCCTCCGTCTCTGAATCCCACCAGTATGCAATCCTCCGCCAACACCTGACAACAGTTGCACCCTATAACACCTCACCAGGCCTGTCAAACACTGTAAAGACATTCCATTTGAGGGAAGCAATTCGTGGCATTGGGTAGTAAGTATTGGAAGTCATACAGATGAAGCTCATGACATAACGGTGTATTGTGTGTGACAGACATTAATCTTTTACCTGTGTAAGGAAGTATCCATGTATTTAATGATTGACTTAGCAAGTGCTGTTTATCTTTATGAACTGATAAATGATCATGAGAAATTATATACCTTAGTAATAATATCTAGAAATAGTTATTACTGTAAGAAAAAGTCTGAAGCGTCAATTAGGTATTCCATTTTTTCCACTGCTTTTCCCCACTTGAGGCAGGGTGGCACAAAGTAAGGAGAGGAACTGTGAAAACCTTATTATTCACTGGTGTCCACTTGTTTATTACCTTACCACTTACCACCACCACCACTACTACATCTACTACTATTTCCACACACTTACTACTACTACTTCTACCACTTTATGTTGCTGCTACTAACATTTTAAAAACCTACTTAATGCCACTTTAAGTCACCTTAGAGTTTTTACCTAACGCAGCAACTCCTTGTTCCCCCATTTTGCCGTGTTTTGACATGTCACCGATCCCTCCCTCCCTCCCTCCCTCCCTCCCGCTGTTGCATCACTTATTAGTCACAGAAAAAAGCAACTCACAAGCTTCCACGTTGCCTTACACACTAACATTGCTCAACAAGCACTGACAATATCCTGTGCTTTTGGTTTGTTTCAAAAATCATCCACTTGTTCTGTAAGTCTCACATGACATGGAAGTGGCAACCGTGAATGTGCCTCGGCTTTATATTTCCCTTTAAAATGGATCCCCATCCCTCCTCCACTGAGATGTACTTCCAGTGTTACTGTTTGGGATGTGATGACTGTGGATTAATGTTCAATAGTGACGATATCAGTCATGCCATCTATGTGTTGTCCTCAAGGTGTTACAAGAGCATGGTTCATTGGCAATAAACCCTCAGTGTTATACTTGTGCTGCTGCTGCTGCCACACTCCTACGCAACAAGATGTGGCTGGCGGCACACTGGCATTACACCCTGACAAGGCTCTCACACAGAACTTTTCATGCTTCCACCTTCAAAATTATTGGTTCAGAATGCTACCTTCTTTACTTTTAGGAATTATATACTCTGGTCAACACGTCATTGTAGACAAACAAATAGACCCAAGGTGCTTCTCGCCTCACAGTGAGTCAGGTGTTCCCGCTGAAAACTTCCCTAACCCACACACGGCCACCTGTGCAGGTCTGCGTTGGAGGCCGAAAGTGCCACCAACTTAGATCGATGTTCTGAATTTCAAAAACTTGCCTACACTCGAACAAAGATAGATACAAATAGATAGAAAACAATGATAAACTACATAGACTCATTTGCTTACAAGACATATTCTCCGAGCTCTTTGCCTCCAGTTGATGGGTTGAACTTACAGCATTGTAGATGATGATTGGTCAGCAGTAAGATGGACTGATACACATAGCTTGCGTTGACCTTTGACCTACAGCAGTACATGTTCATATGCCTATCATATAATACTTCATATGCATAAGTGAAAGGGTTAATACAAAGACATTTTCAAATTTGTTCATATATAATGGAAGGTTGCCATTTTTTTCTATGCTCTGTTGTAGGAACGGCAATATATGAAATTAAAAATATTAGGAATATATTTGAGACTCTGGGAATAAGCCATTAGCCAAAAATTCAGCAGTACAAAATATGAAAGTGTCTTAACCATAAACGAGACCATGCAGGTTGAGGGTAAAGACTATCGCTGTTGCACACTAACATGAATATCATCATCGTCATCTTTCTGTTTAATGTCAGATTTTCCCATAATGTGGTGTGAGGTTAGACGGCCGATGATACGCTTCCAACTATCTCTATCCATTGCCTCCACCTCTTCCACACTGCCTCCATCACTCCACGGAAATAAAAATCACAAAAGAGAAGTATTAATTAAGAGTGACACTGCCTTGACACAGACACCCACACTGATCATGGCTGACTAACAATGTCATGGATACATCACAACAGTTTTTCTCATATTCATATCACTATTGTTTTGGTTTGTGCTCAAAAATGCATTCCAGGAGTACCTTTTGTACTCCTATTTTCCCACATCAGATGATTTATTTTAAAACGGCCAGGTACCTTTTGCATCCTGTGAGGTGTCACTGTATTGATTGTTTCATGTGTCCAGATTGCCACAGGCTCTATCTCTTCCTCGCTCAAACCACCCATGCAGGTGAATTATTATTAGACCACACACCGTGGTGTTGATGTTTGTATCATGTGGCAAAACTGATAGTGGCATGCTTGCCTGCCTGGCTTCCTTAGTCATGCCATAGGCATGCAGTCATGTGACCACTAGCTGACTACTGAATGAGTTTCATCCCTCTCTTGGTGTTGCATGTTATCATGCCAACACTTAACAACCTGTGGATTCTTGTATTGCCAAAGAGAAAAGCTTCATGAGTATTTTGACTTTGATGGCTTCCTAGCTCTGCAGGACCAATAATCAGTAAAGAAAAGAACAAGGTTAGGCCGAGCCTTGGAGTTACAGGGGGGAGAGTGTTGCACATCAATAGCTATATTATCATCCATTGGAGTATTTCATTATGGAGACAAGCTCTAGCATTATATAAAAACATATGTTTACATCATGACCGGGTCAGAATAGTCCGGCTGATCCATTACTTTTATATAAGTTCAGCCATCACTTGGCGGGGCAAAGAGCTTCACTATAAACTAAAGCACATTTAATTGAACATGAATTTGGTGCCACAGTACAATGACTCTTATCTCACATTTTCAGTCACAAGCCTTGTTTTTGTGACCATTATACTTTGTAGCAAACTGAAGAGAATATTTCCCTTCCGTTTAAAAGAATATGATTTGTATACCAGCATAACTTCTCCCACAAGATCGTTTGGCTTGAATTTATTTTGCTTTTCTTCTGAACTGATAACTCTTCATGTCACCTGTCTTCTCTGGTCCATCATCAGTAGCCTCCATCAATGTTGTAGTGATATTTGGTGTAGGTCATAGGTTAGACATTGCTCAATTGACAACTGATTTGCAAAATTAACCCCTTCACGCCCAGATCTTTCCTTTGCTATATAAATAATTGTCTGTTGTCGAGCCATAAAATTATGAAAAGTAACTTAATATACCAAATTAGTTAGTCGACAACGATACTAAACAGGTCATATCTATAAAATACTGCTTATATTCACTAAAAATCGTTTAATGGTACACAAATTACAATGGAAACTACATTCTGGGTCTCAAGGGGTTAAGAGATTAAAGTATTGAGCATTTCTCTTATGGTTGGAAAGTTATGTATTTATAATGGAAAATAATGAGCTTAATCAATAATCATAAGGACCTGGCATACCCTTACTACATCTCAAACACTCACTGATGTCTCGCCCACTTTGCAGGACACTGAGGACGTTCCGATGATTCTGGTGGGCAACAAATGCGACCTCGAAGACGAACGCGTCGTCGGCAAAGACCAAGGTGTGAATCTGGCCAAGAACTTCAACTGTGCTTTCCTCGAGTCGTCCGCCAAGGCCAAGATCAACGTGAACGAGATCTTCTACGACTTGGTGCGACAGATCAACCGTAAATCGCCGCCCAATGCTAAGATTAACAAGAAATCTAGGCCATGTTGTCTCTTATAAGGCCGTGTCTGTGTTTTTTTCTTGATTCTTTTCCTTTTTTCTCCCTCAATAGGAAAGGTCTTTAGGGATGTTAAGCCTTCATCCTCTCAGGTGAACACTTGGCTTTTGTTTTACTGTCAGGGCGCGCAGCAGACTAATCATTCCTAGACTTGTCACCTTGTACTTATTATATCCATCAGGGAAGGGTGGGAGCTGCCTTGGAGATGATGCACATGGCTGAAAGTGATTCAAGCATAATTTGTTAGTTACCTGTGTAAGGAAGGATCTATATTTCTAGCTGCTGCAGATCATGTTCGTCACAGGTTACGTACTTGCGCATGTCCTCTCGGTAGAATGAAAATCAAAGGATGAGAAGGAGTATCACAAAAAGGCTGGTGCCACTAACTCGTGAAATCAAGTCTCTTTGCACACCAAGATGTTTCTAATTCAGCGGAGGGTTTGGATGTCTGGTGAGGGTGAGGAAGGTTAGACATTTACAACACTAACCAGTCACTATTTCAGAGCTGCCGTGCGTTATTCAATGGCGGTGGCGCGTGTGTGTGCGTGTGTATCTGGTATAGGGTGCAGTCAGTTCGTACACAAGTTGTTTCGTACACCAAAAAGTTGTTTCGTAGTCTGTATGAAACCATAGTCGTTTCGTACACTCAGCTCAGAGTTGAATTTGACTACTAGAATTACGAAATGACACCAGGCACGTACGAAAAAACTCAAAATCTGTGTACGAAACTAACAAAACCTGGGTACGAAACAACTTGTGTACGAAACTCCCTGTAACCTCTGGTATTCGGTTGGCTTTAGATAACAGTTGGCCGACTCTACAGACAATGAGAGGAATGTGATGTTGGCATAACTGTCGCAAACTTATTCTGTTTATTTCTTAGTCTCTCATGGTGCGGAACACTAACTAGATGACACTACTAGATGATAAACGATACAAATTTCCAAAGTTATGCTAGTCTATTTTTTGCACAAAATTATGGAGTCCTGTTAAATAAAACATATATTATCATAATCATACTGAGAGAGACACTTTCCAGTTTCCATCCCCATTGTACTTCGTCATAACATTTGTAACATATGCGCGAAAGATATCAATGTTAGTATGAGGTCTTGACTGAAATCTTACGTCACTTATTTGCATTACTAAGAAGTCTTTTGTACCTTTAGTAGTGAGTAGTCCATTACCTGTGTTAGATTTTGCGCACAAGATGCATTATGAAACAACTGAAGAAAAGTACGGAAGAAATAAAGTAGAAGTGCAGATAGACAGATAGGGATGATGTGCCAGTAAGCAGCGCCTGGTGTGAAGGGGATATAACATGAACACCAGTAAATCACCGAGGCGGATTTGCAGTGTTACAACAACAACCTCATACGTAACTTCCAATTCACCGATAACCGTCTCATCATTAGCCAAAGACTCACGGGGAGTCACATATCAACGCTTTGATCAAAATGAAGTAAGTCGGACATACAAACCTACATGGACACATCCCGTTAGTGTGTACGGAATCCTCACACTTATATGCACTTGTCAAACTCTTACTACTCATCTTCCTGAACTAAGTGGTGAGTTTAATAGTTATTGTTGATCCATGAGACCATACGGGGGGGTCCATCTAGCCATGTTATTTTTTTCTTTCATTAATCTCTTAAGTATTTCAGTGTTGCGTCTTGGTAATGCCTGCTGCAGTTTGATGTGATGTTGTGTGCTAATTGTATACCTGACTTTGTTCTGCTGTTAAAATCTTGCCTCAAAAATGACAAAAAAAAAAAAGATAATGGAGTTAGTTATTGCTATGCAGTGTGTATTTATCATCACTGTGACATATATATTTTTCTGAGGCAAAAGAATCGTGTGTGTGTGTGTGTGTGTGGTGTGTGTTTGTAGAGGCTCTTTACTATGGATGAATGTTTCCTAATATGACCACTGCATTTATATGGCCCTGTATGTACCACTGCCTTGATTTACTGCATACATCTAACATTGCAAACTACCATGGAAGTGGTGAATGATGCAATTCAGTGCTTCATAATATTGCTATATACCAATGACATTTGAATTTCTTGTATACATTGTTTTCTACGAAGCTGATTGTCACTTACGTAATTTAGACAAAAAAACCATTGCCCTAGAGCAAGAAATTATTTCATGTATGGTTCATAACTACTTGTGATCTTTTGCATTTGTAACTTTATTACTCTAGGGTTGTTTTAAGATATCATTGGCTAGTAGTCCATAAGATTATTAGTGGCTTTATAAACTATTGGAGAAAGCTTTACAGTTTGTTTTCAGTATGATGAAATTGAATATATATCGTGTACATTGTTTACCTGGCTATTTTTTCCCCTACATGTGAAAACCTCTTGAAAATCAATATTTAAACTCATTACCACTAGCTGTGGTAACCCGATGTCACACCAGCCCTGTGTCCCGTGGCAACGGGTTCTCACCCACCACGGGCTCAAAGGTCAATGCCACGGAGATGAGCACCGAGGCCACGCGCAGCATAGATTGAAGAAGATTGGAAATTGCCAGTTTATTCAAAATTATATCCATATTTTTTCAGATAATATTAATGGATTTTATGAAATCCATAAAAGCAGTCTGTATCATTGAGGGTCCAGTGCAGCGGACGGCAGCATGCGGCTCTTTCAAGAGACCTGTGCGGCTCCTGCCACCTACTTTAAAATGTCCAAATTATCGTAAAATTAAGAAAAAAGAAAAAGATAAAATAGTCCTAGATAGCCGCAGTACAATAGTGTGTGTGACCGAGGTCCTACGTCTCTAGGAAAATATTGGGATGAAGTCTTGTACTTGTTCGTACTTTCCATTCATAATTTACACCGGCTCCATCGGCACTGCTTTTCTGCCAAGTTTAAAGAAACTGGCTCTTCTTGAATTCTGGGTTGCCGACCTCTGGTCTAGTGCATCTATACTATCTGTTACACTTATTACACTTATTTCTATACTATGTACACTATTAACACACTTCTGCCACTCAATGTGAAGGAGCATGTAATACAGGTTGAAGTTATCAAACTCGGCAACACCCAAAACTCTGCTATGGTTCCGGATTTTCCAAAACACGGCAGAACACCCAAAACCCGGCGCGTAGTTGCCGGGTCGGCCGCTAGGTGCCACACTAGGCCGCTTGGTTTCTCCCGCCGATTTGTTTGTTGTTATTGTTCAGTGGTGTTGTGACTGTAGAGTTGTGTACACTGTTATTTTGTGTACTTCTACAGGTCATCTTCATTACTTCATTAGAATCCAAATAATTTTTTCATGTGATTTTTTTCATGTGATTTTCATGCTTTTTTTCCCCTTAATATATCTACGATCTAAAAGTCGGAAAATTCCATTACTCGGCTCGGCGCTGGTCCCGAGGTTGCCGAGTTTGGGAACTTCAATCTGTACTCTTTGAAACAGCTCTCGATACAGGTCTAACTCTAACTGCTAACTAACACTAACTGCACCGGATGTTATAGGCAATGTATGTAAATGGCAGCAAATGGTTGTTGAATACGACTTTCTTTGCAGATGCTACAGTTCCGATGGCAGAAAATAAGAATGACTTACAGAAACTTGTTAACGTGTTAGATCATGTATTCAGAAAATGAAGGCCGAGGGTGAATGTTGATAAAAGTAAGGTGAGGGTTTTTGAATGGAGTAGTGTAATCGTCTGTTGTTTGCTATGAAATCTCGAAAAGTAGCTTAGTATACCAAATTAGTTAGTAGACAATGATACTAAACAGGTCATATCTATAAAATCTTGCTTTTATTCACAAAAATCGTCTTATGGTATAGGAAGTACAATCCAATCCTATCCAAAGTACAATGGAAATTACGTTCTGGACCTCAAGGGGTTAAAAACAGGTGTCACAGAAAGATATGTAGATAGGTAGACCTCAAACTCTTCTTACTCCTTCACAATATAAACTTCAGGAAACATCTTTTTTCAAGTATTTCCTGGCATTCTCTAGTCCTTCATACTTGTACTGCGGGTCAACATCATGGCCATTAGACTGGGTCACAGGCTCCTTCAGAAGAGTGACCTTAGCAACACAGCGGGCCACACCTTGACGACGCATGGCCGCACAATACACCACATTGTGCGCCATGCTAACCAGGGCCGCTTTGGCACCCGCTTCCGTCAGCCCAAAGAACCGGCCCAGATTTATCACGTCATAGGGATGGCGGAGGTGGGCGGGGACTCGTGCCTGGCTGGTGATGATGATGTTGGCTGATCTGGAGCATTGGTGGAGAATGTGTGACAGGGTGATGGTTTGCTGGCGGCTGCTTGAGTCGGTGATGCACGGCCCATAGCTCAGCTGTAAAACGGAGCAGTCAATAAAAAAGTGCAGAATCAATAAGGAGCTTCAACCCCTTCACGCCCAGATCTTTCCTTTGCTATAAAAAATTGTATGTTGTCGAGCCATAAGATTACGAAAAGTAACTGAATATACCAAATGATTAACTCTACAAGAATACTAAACAGGTTATATCTATAAAATATTGCTTGTATTCACTAAAAATTGACTAATGGTAGCCAAGTTACAATGAAAATTATGTTCTGGGCCTCAAGGGGTTAAGGTCTCGTGCTTAAAGTTATGCCTATGTTTACCTAATAATATGGTTAACTAGTTTCTAAGTTTGTAGATAACTAAAATCTTACATAATAAGGATTTCTGGCTAAAATGTATGCACGCCTAAAATAACCTCACAGATTGGTTTTCCATATAAAAACCTGAACAAATCATGGCATGGAAATAGCCAACAGCACTGACATTTTTACTTGAGATAACACAAAACAGTATACATATAAGGAGGTATTTTAAAGGAGGCTAGATAATTTCATGAATGGGAATGAAAGGTGGATGTAGGTGGTATTAACCCATGGGCTGCGGCAAGCCTTCCGGAAGGCTCTGCTGAGCGACTGCGGCAAGCCTTCCGGAAGGCTTTGCTGAGCGACTGCGGCAAGCTTCCGGAAGCACAGTTTTCAATTGCATACAAAAAACACGCCAACATTCGTAGAAGTCTACAAACTGTGTCACATATACGCCTTGATGTCAGCCCTCGATAACACACACCACCATCTGCTTAACTACGCTGTACGCAGAGATATACCACTCCTTGGGTTTTTCCCCCCCAAGATCTTGGGATTTAGGTCCTGGCGTTGGGATATTATTTGTCTATCTTTGGACTTTTGGAGGGATTATTCAAGTATTTCTCGAGTAGTTTATCTCAAGGTATGGTACAACGGTACCTATGCTTACCTTGAGATAAACTACTGGAGAAATACTTGAATAATCCCCTCAAAATCTTGGGAAAAATCCTAAGGAGTGGCACCCCTGATCCCACCTCAGCAGTCTCTCGCCAGCGGTTTGGTGCCATTCGCGCCAGATACTTCAACTCCCGACCACAACCACACAACCCCATACGTTTGGGTTAAAAATAGATATATTGCCGGATGCGGATGTTTACTACCTTGACGTTGATGTGATTTTCATCCAATTCTGTAATGGTCACTGTTTTACTCACATCCCCGCACTGGTGGCACTAAAAAAATCTTTGCTGCCGCAGTTCCTTGGTTAAGTAACAGGAACTACCACGTCTAGGTCTCGCGGCCTCTTGTAGCTTCCTTATTTTCTGATGTTCTTATATATAAAAAGTATCAAATCTGCTCAGAAGTACATGACTCACTTCAAAATAAATGTTCCTCTCCACGGCGAGTCTCAACAGCTTCCTGGCAAACCTGGTTCCTCTCTCCTCCGGTCCGAGAGAAATTATATCCACGTCCAATACCGTCTGGCTCACTGTCTGCATAGAGAAAGAACCATCATCATTGCCATAGAAATAGAAATAAGGGAAATAGGGTAAAACTGGTTCACAAATAGGGTGTTTGCATAGAGAAAGAACCATCATCGTTGTTAGAGAAATAGAAATAAGGAAAATAGGGTAAAACTGGTTCACAAATAGGGTGTTTGCATAGAGAAAGAACCATCATCGTTGTTAGAGAAATAGAAATAAGGAAAATAGAGATAAACTGGTTCACAAATAGGGTGGTAAATGGTCAATAGGGAGCTTTAAAAGGAGGCTGTATAATTTTATGGATGGGGATGAAAGGTGGATGTAGGTAGTATTAAGTAACAGGAACTACCACGTGTATATCTCCCAGCCTCTTGTAGCTTCCTTATGTTCTTATTTATTAAGCTTATTTTTAACCCAGGGTCTGATTTATTAAGCTTATTTTTAACCCAGGGTCTGATTTATTAAGCTTGATTTTTGCCCAGGGTCTGATTTATTAAGCTTATTTTTAACCCAGGGTCTGATTTATTAAGCTTGATTTTTGCCCAGGGTCTGATTTATTAAGCTTATTTTTAACCCAGGGTCTGATTTATTAAGCTTATTTTTAACCCAGGGTCTGATTTATTAAGCTTGATTTTTGCCCAGGGTCTGATTGATTAAGCTTATTTTTAACCCAGGGTCTGATTTATTAAGCTTGATTTTTGCCCAGGGTCTGATTTATTAAGCTTATTTTTAACCCAGGGTCTGATTGATTAAGCTTATTTATGCCCAGGGTCTGATTTATTAAGCTTATTTTTAGCCCAGGGTCTGATTTATTAAGCTTATTTTTAACCCAGGGTCTGATTGATTAAGCTTATTTTTGCCCAGGGTCTGATTTATTAAGCTTATTTTTAGCCCAGGGTCTGATTTATTAAGCTTATGTTCTTACCTGCTTGAGTGCACTGTCTGTGGTGGGCGTGAAGGCAATGATGTCATACTGCTTGATGACATCCCGGAACTTTGAGAGGAAGGCAGATCCTGGGTCAGAGTAGGTCACTGTGATGCGGCTGAGGATGACCGGCTCTCTGGTGATGCCGTGCCGGTGGAGGTCATCCGGGGTGAGGACCAGCTTGGGGGGCGGCGGCACGGAGGGAAAGTCACCTGTGGGGGGTTGGGAATGTTAGGTTATGTGTTAAGCATGACAGTCAGTAGTAATAGTAGTGGTATTGATAGTGACATAACATTGATAGTGGGAGAACATAAGAACATAAGAAAATAAGGAAGCTACAAGAGGCTGTAAGACCTAAAGAACATAAGAACATAAGAAAATAAGGAAGCTACAAGAGGCTGTGAGACCTAAAGAACATAAGAAAATAAGGAAGCTACAAGAGACCATGAGACCTAAAGAACATAAGAAAATAAGGAAGCTACAAGAGACCATGAGACCTAAAGAACATAAGAACATTAGAAAATAAGGAAGCTACAAGAGACCATGAGACCTAAAGAACATAAGAAAGTAAGGAAGCTACAAGAGACCATGAGACCTAAAGAACATAAGAACATAAGAAAATAAGGAAGCTACAAGAGGCTGTGAGACCTAAAGAACATAAGAAAATAAGGAAGCTACAAGAGACCATGAGACCTAAAGAACATAAGAGCATAAGAAAATAAGGAAGCTACAAGAGACCATGAGACCTAAAGAACATAAGAAAATAAGGAAGCTACAAGAGACCATGAGACCTAAAGAACATAAGAGCATAAGAAAATAAGGAAGCTACAAGAGACCATGAGACCTAAAGAACATAAGAAAGTAAGGAAGCTACAAGAGACCATGAGACCTAAAGAACATAAGAACATAAGAAAATAAGGAAGCTACAAGAGACCATGAGACCTAAAGAACATAAGAACATAAGAAAATAAGGAAGCTACAAGAGACCATGAGACCTAAAGAACATAAGAACATTAGAAAATAAGGAAGCTACAAGAGACCATGAGACCTAAAGAACATAAGAAAGTAAGGAAGCTACAAGAGACCATGAGACCTAAAGAACATAAGAACATAAGAAAATAAGGAAGCTACAAGAGACCATGAGACCTAAAGAACATAAGAACATAAGAAAATAAGGAAGCTACAAGAGACCATGAGACCTAAAGAACATAAGAACATAAGAAAATAAGGAAGCTACAAGAGACCATGAGACCTAAAGAACATAAGAACATAAGAAAATAAGGAAGCTACAAGAGACCATGAGACCTAAAGAACATAAGAACATTAGAAAATAAGGAAGCTACAAGAGACCATGAGACCTAAAGAACATAAGAACATTAGAAAATAAGGAAGCTACAAGAGACCATGAGACCTAAAGAACATAAGAACATTAGAAAATAAGGAAGCTACAAGAGACCATGAGACCTAAAGAACATAAGAAAATAAGGAAGCTACAAGAGACCATGAGACTTAAAGAACATAAGAACATTAGAAAATAAGGAAGCTACAAGAGACCATGAGACCTAAAGAACATAAGAAAATAAGGAAGCTACAAGAGACCATGAGACCTAAAGAACGTAAGAACATTAGAAAATAAGGAAGCTACAAGAGACCATGAGACCTAAAGAACATAAGAAAATAAGGAAGCTACAAGAGGCTGTGAGACCTAAAGAACATAAGAAAATAAGGAAGCTACAAGAGGCTGTGAGACCTTACACGTGGTAGTTCCTGTTACTTAATACTACCTACATCCACCTTTCATCCCCATCCATGAAATTGTATAGCCTTCTTTTAAAGCTCCCTAATGACTCCACACTAACTCGGGTTAATGAGGTAAAAACACGACTTGACGTGGTATTGACTTTTATGGTAACGTAGGTTAACGCGGGCAGACGAGGCCTCATTCCTGACGTGGCGCGATTTAAAAAAAAAAAAAATAATATTGTGTCAGCCCACGTCAGTTACCCTGGCCAAGTGACGTGTCAGTGTCAGGGCCATGACGTGGATCTGTCTTTGTCTGACGTAGCTGACGAGGCATTGACATCACTGACGTGGCGATCAGGCTGACGTGAGTTGAGTTGATGCGAAAAAATTACCGAGTCAACCAGTGTCAGGCAATTTTCTCTAACGTGGGTTGAAGTGGACCCGTAACCTCACAGTGGCACCCGGACTTTACTTCCGACTCACGGGGCATCGGAAGCCGTGATGCGTTCGTTGGTTTGTTGGTGTCAGGGGTGGGGTGATTTTGCAGGCCCACTCATGTGACCATTTCTGCCAATGAAAGCGATTATATTTTATGACGTTCTACTACCATGTCAATTATTTTCGGCCAATCCCGAGAAACAACATGTAGAACACTGAACCCCAAATATTGCCGTCAGTCTCGCCATGGCTACCGTTCAGGTGACTTGCTTCAGGTTGTAGTTAGTGGTGATGGTATTGTGGAATTAAGAAACTATTAAATTATTAAAACTTTTTTGTGTGAAACGTAAGTACGAGCGCGCGCGGCTGCAATCTGAGTAGTATTTGGTTACTTGTTTATTACAGAACACAACGAGGACCGTCACCACCAATTCCTTCTGGCTGCTGCTTGACTATACACGCTGCACAGACATCACGCCAGCCTGCCGAACAATCTGTGGTGCCTGTATCGCTAGAGGAGGAGGTAGTGACCTTTGAACCATGCCCAGCACCCTCTACTTTGGATTAAGGTATTTTTCCTATTAAGATTTATTCATAAGATTTACTAAGATTAAGATTTATTTATTTTTCTGTGTGCTTAAATTGAAATTAGGTGAGGCTACTTAACTAACGTCCAGGTTAGGTTAGTGAGCTAGTTAGTGATCTTGCGGGGGAAATATGGGGAACCCTATCATATTTCACTAATTTTTTATTCCCCCACCTAAAAACCCTGCTTTCCCACTAGGTCCCTAAGTTAACATAAGAACATAAGGAAGCTACAAGAGGCCGTGAGACCTACACGTGGTAGTTCCTGTTACCTAACACTACCTACATCCACCTTTCATCCCCATCCAGCCTCCTTTTCAAGCTCCCTATTCACTCCGCACTGACCACCTGACCACTGAGTCCATGCCAATCATTTACCACCCTATTTGTGAACCAGTTTTTCCCTATTTGTTTTTTTAATACCCTTATGTACTCTCTCTCAAAGCCCATGGCGTGTAGGGAAGGCAAAGTGAGGATACCCAGATAGACACACTCACACTCATAGAAGTTTGTTGAGCCTAGGGAAAGAGTAAAGCAAGATAGGGGTGTGTGGACATTTTACATTATATTACTCTATTACTATACTACTTACTATACTTAATATAATATACTTACTATATTCTTAATAAAAACATTATTATGTAGGATAAATTAATTAGAACAGGCTAATCGTTTCCTCAGCTACCCGTTATTATTAACAAGCTTATTCTTTACCTATAAGTTATTTTGACGTGTTTTATCAAATAATCTGATCATTGTTGAGGGAAAATCACTGTATTTTATTACTGTTGGGGCTCTATAATTAAGATAAAGAAAGGGGGAGAAGGTGTGGTGATAATTATTCACTTGATTATTCACAGTGGTGTATGGGAAGGTGTGAGGGAGGTATGGGTTACTGCGACTGCTGACTGCAGTCGCGGCGGTACTGGGCTCACGCCCGTTATAATGGACGAGAACTGCGCGGTCACTACCGCCGTTACCACTCACGTTGAATTTTTTCCCCCCCAGACCCTCCTTATGTATTTTTAATTTCCGACGGCTGTTGTAGGGGTTAGAAATGCTGCAAATGGTCAGATCTACAAGTTGGGGACGGTTATAACTACGTGCCTTGTAATGCATTAAACTGCAGTAGAACCGAAAAGAGCACTTATAACCTCGTACTTGTAATAATACAGGTTGAAAGTACCAAAATACCCTGACAATCTATCACCGCTGCCTACAAGCAGTGTGTGTGTGTGTGGCCCCACGCACCTTTCTTCCTCTTCTTGCCCTGCTGCTGCGACAACGAGTCCGTCACCGCCCTGTTGATGGCAATAGTCTGGTAGCCGAGACTCAAGGCCTTCAGTACTGTTATCTTGAGGTCAGTGTCAGTGGCCGAGATGTTGAGGTCACAGAAACCACGTGCTGCCTGCATCCCGACTGTCACAAGTCACAACACGATCTGCCCGCTGTCGTGTAACTCGTGTTCAACTTGTTGCTGTAATATGTAGCCCTTCAGTCGCATTCTATTTTGGCTCCTTTTCTTTTTTTCGCAGCCTGTTTTCACTCATGATGTCTTTTCTTTTCTATATGCTTCGTAGAATGTCTTCTTTTAAGCTCAATTAATTAACGGCGTTTGTTTTAACATGAAGCTCGCGCGCGCATGTGGCTGAAAATCTCTGCGGAGACGCCTTGCCACATTTCACTATCTCTGTAGACTTATACAATATTATATTTTATAGTAAGAAAATAAGGAAGCTACAAGAGGCTGCGAGACCTACACGTAGTAGTTCCTTGTTATTATTATTATTATTACTATTATTATTATTATTATTATTATTATTATTATTATTAGTATCTAATCTTCTTCCTGTATGGCTTCGGAAGTGTTTCTTATCATCCTTCTACTCAAGTCTTTTCTTCCTTTTAAATTTTCTTCCGCATGTATTTTTCACTTTACAAATGGTGCCTAGCTACCTTTGTTTTCTCTACCATTGTATTCATGTATGTATAATCTCACACACTTTATTGATTTCCTATTTCATATCCTCGCTTATCAATCAGGGCTGGAGGAATATAACTGATGATTCAACTCGATCGTATGATTAGCTGTAGCCTATAGTGCGGTGTGATATTTATATCTATCAAACATTGGTAGCTTCATCTATTCAAGAACAGAATCATTTGAAGTCCAAAACGGAGACTACAGGCTGGTGCAGGCTGTTTGTAATACTTTTACTACACAATACTGTAGTTAACCTTGATCTTTGGGTGCGTCCACAGAAAATGAAGTATCAGACCCTATTCTCTACGAAAACCGCTTATATTAACTACAGACAAAGTATAGCAAATACGTATTACAATCACCTACCTTGTACCAGAGCCTGTACGTAGCCTACCTTTAGTATATCTACCACATATCTACATACCTACATCTTAATGACAAGAATAAAAAGAAGTACTGTCAAGTATTTACCTTTAAGCTCACTCTTCGCTTTATAAACCCTTCACGCCCAGATCTTTCCTTTGCTATAAAAAATCGTCTGTTGTCGAGCCATAATATTACGGAAAGTAACTGAATAAACCTCCGTAGTGTAGTGGTTAGCACGCTCGGCTCACAATCGAGAAGTCCCGGGTTCGATCCCCGGGCGGAGCGAAGGTAGATGGGTGGTCTTTCTTAAAACCCGAGCCCCTGTCCACCCAGCAGTGAATGGGTACCGGGTGTAAGCCGGGGGTTTGTGACCCCCCTCCCGGGGTGGTGGCTTCGGCCAACACTAAGCTGCAGCGGTAGATCACTATGGCTCTGAGGAAGTATCCTCTAAACAAAACAAACAAAACAAAACAAAAATACCAAATTAGCTAGTCGACAGGGATACTAAACCAGTCATATATATAAAATATTGCTTATATTCACTAAAAATAGTCAAATGGTATACAAATTACAATGAAAATTATGCTCTGGGTCTCAAGGGGTTAACATGAAGCTCGCGTGCGTGTGGCTGAAAAACTCTGCGGTAACGTCTTGCCGCGTTTCACTATCTCTGTAGACTTATACAACATTATTTTTTGTTATTATTCTTACTATTATTATTACTGCTGTTATTATTACCATTATTCATGATGATAAACAATGATAATGATAATAATAACAGTAATAATATAAATAATAACAATATAAAATATATTGTATAAAGGTCTACGGAGTTAATGAAACGTGGCAAGGCGTCACCGCAGAGTTTTTCACCCACACCTGCATCGCTGTATAAACTTTCTTCGCTCATCCTCGCGCGCAAGCTTCATGTTAAAGCGAAGGCCGAGGTTAGAATTAAATAGTTGACAGTTCTTCCTTTTTCTCTCATGGCTCACGCCCCCCTAGGTAATTACCCACGCCCCCAAGATTAACAATTATTAAGAACCGCTGCTCTCGAGGATTTGTCAGTGTTAACATCTCTTCTGCCTATTCTTTTTCTTACGTCGTTTTCTTCTGTATTGTATCTCACTACTGCTATTGTTACCACTATTAAGACTACTACTACTACTACTTCTACTACTACTACTACTACTACTACTACTACTACTACTACTACTACTACTACTACTACTACTACTACTACTACTGAATCTTCTAAAATTTGCGGCATTTCTTCGCGTTGCGTTTAAACATGTCAAAAGTCTTCGTTTGACTTAGAACTGTACATCACGAAGAAATGCTACTTATTTTAGAAGGTTCAGTAGGGGTAGTAGTAGTAGTATAGTAGTAGTAGTAGTAGTAGTAGCAGTAGTAGTAGTAGGCTAGTAGCAGTAGTAGCAGTAGTAGTAGTAGGCTAGCAGTAGTAGTAGTAGTAGTAGTAGTAGTAGTATAGTAGTAGTATAGTATAGTAGTAGCAGTAGTAGTAGTAGTCTTAGCAGTGGTAATAATAGCAGTAGTGAGAGAAAATACAGAAAAACACGACTTAAGAAAACAGAAAGGCGGAAGATGATGCTAACACTGACAGATTCTTTATAGTATCTCCCCCCCCCCCTTCCCAAGAGCCTTATGAAAAGCGTCACCCCGCCCCCCCAAGCCATCAGAGGTCGCCTGGAGGAGGGTCGATGGAGTGGGTATAGTACATAGTGTTGTGTTAAGAGAGAGTCGCGTAAGAGAGAGCCAGAGACGCATGTACAAAAGCCTCACAGGAGGGTATGGAGTATGGACCCGAGTGAAATGCCTTTAGATATTGAAGAGAGAGAGAGAGAGAGAGAGAGAGAGAGAGAGAGAGAGAGAGAGAGAGAGAGAGAGAGAGAGAGAGAGAGAGAGAGAGAGAGAGAGAGAGAGAGAGAGAAGAGGAGAAGAGAAGAGAGAGAGAGAAAGAGAAGAGAGAGAGAAGAGAAGAGAGAGAGGAAAAAGGGACGAATCTGAAAAAAATAAAGAAAGGAAAAGGAGAAAGTGAAGGAAGAACAATTGGAAAGAGAGAGAGAAGAGAGAGAGAGAGAGAGAGAGAGAGAGAGAGAGAGAGAGAGAGAGAGAGGAGAGAGAGAAGAGAGAGAGGGAGTAAATAAAAATTCCTAAGGATGACGTACTAAACACAGCCCTTTCCTGACCCACTAAACTGAAAAGGGAAATCTCTCTCTCTCTCTCTCTCTCTCTCTCTCTCTCTCTCTCTCTCTCTCTCTCTCTCTCTCTCTCTCTCTCTCTCTCTCTCTCTCTCTCTCTCTCTCTCTCTCTCTCTCACTGTAGATTTTATCGTCAACAATTATCTTATTTCACAATTATTCAAACTTTCACTGCTAAACTAACACGCTGGCTTACTATCCTCGCTTTCATAACATGCATATATACTGGAAAAGCGTAGATAAAAAAAAAATTGGGATAAACTGGTTCACAAATAGGGTGGTAAATGATTTGAATGGACTCAGTAGACAGGTAGTTAGTGCGGAGTCAATAGGGAGCTTTAAAAGGAGGCTAGATAATTTCATGGATGGGGATGAAAGGTGGATGTTAGGTAGTGTTAAGTAACAGGAACTACCTCGTGTAGGTCTCCCAGCCTCTTGTAGCTTCCTTATTTTCTTATGTTCTTATATTATACAGTATACTCGCATATCGAATGTTCGTATAACGCGAACATGCTGTATACTATTTCTACTAAGTGACAGTCGACTGGCCACTCTTCTTAACACAGACAGAGAGAGAAAAACATAGCATTGTGATATATTATGTACGATAGCAGACGAGTTTGGGCAAGTGTATATACCAAAGGAGGATTTATTATAGAAAATAGGTGGTGAGTGGTTTCTTCCAGGGCAGTAAAGAAAGCTAAAGACATGCTTTTTCCTAATTTATATATTTTTTTTCTGGTGTTTTTTTTGCAATGTTTGAAGAGCATCTAAATTCTCCTAAACATTTCTTACACTATAATAAAACCAACGCTTGTCTTTAAACATAAGCCGCATAAATAACAAAAGAAGAAGAATGAAAGGTTTATCAGCTAGTATTTAGACTCTGATCGTGAAGGAATAGTATTGAAGCTCATAGTAAATTCAATAATGATACAGTTTACGCGGGAAGAAAAAACTTGATATTTTTTTCAAGGTAAACTTAGACCACCACTGAGACACTTTAACTTTCCTCTTCCTCCTACTCCCTTCTCTTCCTCCTCCTCCTCCTCCTCCTCCTCTTCCTACTCCTCCTCCCCCTCCTCCTCCTCTTCCTCCTCCCCCTCTTCCTCATTCACCCCCACCTCCTCCTCCTCCTCCTCCTCCCCCTCCTCATTAGTAACGTTTAAATCACTAAAACTTTGCTATGTAGGCCTATACCTAATTATACATAACAGTAAATTATTCATATTGTAATATTTAAACACTGAATTATCTGCCGAGAACAACAAGGTGTTTCCAGGTATTTTCCCCACGGCAAACTTTTCATAGTATTATAATAAACTTTAGAAAAATGATAATTCAGCAGCCAGCAATAACTGGCGTGGTGGTCCTGGCCACCGTGCTGAGCCTCGCCCTGGGCGGGAGGCTGGAGTCTGGCGCGCTCAGCGCCGAAGAGGTGGAGGTCGCCCTGGTCCGCACCCAGCGGCGCCTCCACGACCACCTGCTCCACATGGAGGAGCACAATCAGCGCCACCGGGCGCTGATGGAGTCCACCCAGGTGGACATGGCACGTCTGATGGACGTGACCTCCGTGCTGGAGGTGCTGCAGCGCATCAGCATCTCCAGCGCGAGGGACCTGCGTGCTCTGGCCAAGAGCGCCAAGGACAAGGGCGACGCTCGCCTGGAGGAAGAGCAGCAGGCGGCGGAGCGCGAGGAGAGGGCAATGTCCCTCCTCGCCCGCCGCAGGACCCGAGCCAAGGCACACCGGAAGGACGCCAAGGAGGACCTGCGTGCCGTGAAGGACGCCGTCGAAAAGCAGAGAAAAAATCTGCGCGACAAAATTAACTTCACGCAAGCAGAGGCAGACAGTCTCCTGAACCTGGCACAGGAGACTGACCAGAAAGTGGAAGCCACTCGATCCCGGGAAGACCCTTCTGCTGCCACGCCGCAGCAGCCCGTGGCAGACAGGGATCACAGCAGCAGCAACATCACTGCTGAGTTCCCTCGTGTACATAATGATGGAGAATATTCCCGGCACACGGCCTGGGAGACTGCCTGGGAGATCGTCCTATCTGACACTGCCGAGGCCGTTTACCCTATGACACTGAAAGGGAGTCTCATCCCCAAGAGATCCTTCTCGTGGTTCCTATACCTGCATGCCGCCGTGAGCCTCGTTGTTGCCGCCAGCAGGCTGTGGGATCGGCTGTGTGTGCTCCGCCCCCGTGTGCACTGAGGGGCCAAGGTCACCAAGGCTAAGGGAATATGCTTGGCCTTGGCTGTCACTGCCTGACACCCCGCACGCGGCAGGAAGGAACACACGCGTGTGGCTGTTGAGTTTGCGTCACTGCAGCCACTTACACCTCCAGACACTTGACTCCAATACACCTGAAAGACCCTCCCTGTATATCAATTTCTCTATTTTTTTTTTTTTTATTCATTTATAAAGAAGTTCTCAGATCCAATATCATAACAGCATCTCTGCACCTCACATCTCTCTCACAACTTATCCTGTCTCTATGCTCTTCACGCCAATGTCACGTCACGTCTATGTTTTCCATTGGATCACAATGGATTTATCTTGTATATTATTCGGCCACAACTATTCTTATATCATCCCCAAATGCGACAGAATTTACTCGATTTGCCAGAATTCGGCATATGATTACAAACTCAAGAAGTTCTCTCTCTCTCTCTCTCTCTCTCTCTCTCTCTCTCTCTCTCTCTCTCTCTCTCTCTCTCTCTCTCTCTCTCTCTCTTTACCCATCTATCCATCCAGCACGGCCCATCCTGCGCTTCACACGCTCCCTTATCCCGCGTCCTTCCACCTCAGAACGTTACTGTAAATTGGAGTGTGAATTAGTGATGAGAAGCGACCACCACCTCCTCCTTCTCCTTCTCCTCATTCTCTTCCTCACCAAATTAGGCGGTAAAGCATATACTAGAGAAAACTGCGAACTCATACAAAGTGATCTCAACAAACTATCAGATTGGAGTGACAAATGGCTATTAAAATTCAATTCCGATAAATGTAAAGTAATGCATATAGGCAACGATAACCTCAAATATAACTATCAAATGCAAAATAAATCGTTAACTGAAGTACAGCAGGAAAAGGATTTAGGTGTCATCATCAGTAATGATCTGAAAACCAGTCCGCATTAGCCTAGCTGCCAGTAAAAAGGCAAATATGATGTTGGGCTTTATTAAACGCAACTTTGAACATAAAACTCCGAAAGTGATGACACAATTATACACGTCCTTGGTTAGGCCGCACTTGGAATATGCCGTTCAATTCTGGTCGCCCTGTTTCGTAAAAGATCAGGCCAAATTGGAATCAGTGCAAAGAAGAGCAACCAAACAAATTCCATCTCTGCGAAATTCATCTTATGAAGAGAGACTGCGGAAACTTAATATGTTTTCCTTAAAGGATCGAAGAATCCGTGGGGACTTGATAGAAACCTTTAAGATCCTAAAAGGATTTGATGTCATTAATCAAGAGAACCTATTCGAACTTTCAACTCAAGTGACAACAAGAAATAATGGTTTAAAACTAAAAGGTCAACGTTGCATCACCGATCTCCGTAAAAATTATTTCAATGTTAGAGTCGTTGATCGATGGAACAAGTTACCAGCAAATGTTGTCGGAGCCAGCACAATAACTACATTTAAAAACAGACTTGACGCGCACTGTAAAGTAAATGGGTATTGATAGTGCGATTTCGTATCTAGTCCCCCGTATCGATTAGTTGTAGTGGTAGTGGTAGTTGTAGTTAGTATATTTCATACCCTATCTTTCTGCACTACGAAACTTCCATGTTCCTATTTTTTAGGGACATGGTATCATTTTCCAACTGTTTTCTTACATGTAGTTGATAGTTAGTAGTATGTAGTTTCAGCAGATACCCTCGTCATGGACCAATAGGTCTCCTGGTGTCTGTTATTCCTATGTAATCCTATGTAATCCTCCTCCTCTTCCTCCTCCTACCCGCCAGGGTGGCGCGGTTGGTAGAGTTACTGGCTAGCGTGTGCAGAGTCCCTGCGCATTCGGTCAGCGGTTCGAGTCCACCAAGTTCGTCCTGGCGTGGTGGCGCTTTGTATAGTCAATAATCTTGTAGTTGGTACTTGCAAAGTGTCTAGATAGGATCAAAGTATCTTATCTTATCTTCCTCCTCCTCCTCCTCTTCCTCATTCACCCCGACCTCCTCCTCCTGCTACAACTCTTGCAACTGTATACATTAGTTACTCAATTCTACCACTAATAAGGTAAATAAATATGCTGATTGTAGTACTACCATGCACCCGTGTGTAGTGCTGCTGATACACAATTTTTTTTCTCTCACTCTCTTTCTTCTTATAGAAAATTCACAAATACTTTAATTCAGTTCTTTGTGTGTGTGTATGTGTGTGTGTGTGTGTGTGTAAGGAGGAAATGTACTTACGTTGGTAATTCGTAGGCCTAAATTAACGTAGATTCTACTCGTCCTCCGCCACAAGTGAAAGTGAGAGAGGGAGAGGAGGCGTGGGAAGGACAGGATGGGTGGGACACGTTCGTTCATAAAAGGGGGGAAAAAGAAGAAAATTTTTTTATTAATCAGACAAACGAGATATTAGACATAATGGCTGTATATCCTTTCAGCATCATGAACTCATCATTATCGGCATTATGGTATTATTTCGGTAGTGGGCATTATGGTATTATTTCGGTAGTGGGCATTATGGTATTATTTCGGTAGTGGGCATTATGGTATTATTTCGGTAGTGGGCATTATGGTATTATTTCGGTAGTGGGCATTATGGTATTATTTCGGTAGTGGGCATTATGGTATTATTTCGGTAGTGGGCATTATGGTACTATTTCGGTAGTGGGCATTATGGTATTATTTCGGTAGTGGGCATTATGGTATTATTTCGGTAGTGGGCATTATGGTATTATTTCGGTAGTGGGCATTATGTTATTTCGGTAGTGGGCATTATGGATTATTTCGGTAGTGGGCATTATGGTATTATTTCGTTAGTGGGCATTATGGTATTATTTCGGTAGTGGGCATTATGGTATTATTTCGGTAGCGGGCATTATGGTATTATTTCGGTAGTGGGCATTAAGGTATTATTTCGGTAGTGGGCATTATGGTATTATTTCGGTAGTGGGCATTATGGTATTATTTCGGTAGTGAGCATTATGGTATTATTTCGGCAGTGGGCATTATGGTATTATTTCGGTAGTGGGCATTATGGTATTATTTCGATAGTGGGCATTATGGTATTATTTCGGTAGTGGGCATTATGGTATTATTTCAGCAGTGGGCATTATGGTATTATTTCGGTAGTGGGCATTATGGTATTATTTCGGTAGTGGGCATTGTGGTATTATTTCGGTAGTGGGCATTATGGTATTATTTCGGTAGTGGGCATTATGGTATTATTTCGGTAGTGGCTTTATGGTATTATTTCGGTAGTGGGCATTATGGTATTATTTCGGTAGTGGGCATTATGGTATTATTTCGGTAGTGGGCATTATGGTATTATTTCGGTAGTGGGCATTATGGTATTATTTCGGTAGTGGGCATTATGGTATTATTTCGGTAGTAGGCATTATGGTATTATTTCGGTAGTGGGCATTATGGTATTATTTCGGTAGTGGCTTTATGGTATTATTTCGGTAGTGGGCATTATGGTATTATTTCGGTAGTGGCTTTATGGTATTATTTCGGTAGTGGGCATTATGGTATTATTTCGGTAGTGGGCATTATGGTATTATTTCGGTAGTGGGCATTATGGTATTATTTCGGTAGTGGGCATTATGGTATTATTTCGGTAGTGGGCATTATGATATTATTTCGGTAGTGGGCATTATGGTATTATTTCGGTAGTGGGCATTATGGTATTATTTCGGTAGTGGGCATTATGGTATTATTTCGGTAGTGGGCATTATGGTATTATTTCGGTAGTGGGCATTATGGTATTATTTCGGTAGTGGGCATTAAGGTATTATTTCGGTAGTGGGCATTATGGTATTATTTCGGTAGTGGGCATTATGGTATTATTTCGGTAGTGGGCATTATGGTATTATTTCGGTAGTGGGCATTATGGTATTATTTCGGTAGTGGGCATTAGGTATTATTTCGGTAGTGGGCATTAGGTATTATTTCGGTAGTGGCATTATGGTATTATTTCGGTAGTGGCATTATGGTATTATTTCGGTAGTGGGCATTATGGTATTATTTCGGTAGTGGGCATTAGGTTTTTTCGGTAGTGGCTTATGGTATTATTTCGGTATGGCATTATGGTATATTTCGGTATGTGGGCATTATGGTATATTCGTAGTGGCATTATGTATTATTCGGATGGGCATTATGTATTATTTCGTAATGGGCATTATGGTATATTCGAGTGGCATTATGGTATATTGTGGTAGTGGGCATTATGGTATTATTTCGGTAGTGGGCATTATGGTATTATTTCGGTAGTGGGCATTATGGTATTATTTCGGTAATGGGCATTATGGTATTATTTCGGAAATGGTTTGGTTATGGTTATGGTATTATTTCGGCTAAAAAGATAGGCTGTGTGTATGTGGCAGACACACACACACACACACACACACACACACACACACACACACACACACACACACACACACACACACACACACACAGGGGAACTCCGTAGTGTAAGGGTTAGCACGCTCGGCTCACAACCGAGAAGTCCTGGGTTCGATCCCCGGGCGGAGCGAAGACAGACGGGCGGTCTTATTAAAACCCGAGCCCCTGTCCACCCAGCAGTGAATGGGTACCGGGTGTTAGCCGGGGGTTTGTGACCCGCCTCCCGGGGTGGTGGTTTCGGCCAACACTAAGGATGAATGAGAAAAATAAATGTTGATATGGAGACGGGGCCATACGAGCGTTACTCTGGCCCTGTAAAATACAACTAGATGAATACAACTAGATGAATACGCACACACACACACACACACACACACACACACACACACACACACACACACACACACACACACACACACACACACACACACACACACACACACACACACACACACACACACACACACACACACACACACACAAGTAAGTTCATGAGTAGATATATAAATAAATAAATGATTATTTAAATAAACATACAATACATTCTACAAGCAGAGTAGCAACAAGGTTTCAAGGCTGGTGGAAATTTAACCTTCGTGGGAAGAGAAGAAAGAGAAGGAGGAAGAGGAGGAGGAGAAAAAAAGACAAGTTATGGTGGTGGTGATGATAGAGTTCTTGAAGAAAAAAAATATAGACACCTTATTAATGTGTATTTCATGATTGCTAGTTAACAAATACAGACTTTCCCTCTCATCATTAACAAGCTCTCTCTAGGTTAGGTTAGGTTAGGCTAGGTTAGGTTAAGTTAGGTTAGGTTAGGCTAGGTTAGGTTAGGTTAAGTTAGGTTTTTTTCTTATCTTTACGTTAGGTTAGGTTAGGTTAGGCTAGGTTAGGTTAGGTTTTTTCTTATCTTTACGTTAGGTTAGGTTTTTTTCTTATCTTTAGGTTAGGTTAGGTTAGGTTTTTTTCTTATCTTTAGGTTAGGTTAGGTTTTTTTCTTATCTTTAGGTTAGGTTAGGTTAGGTTTTTTTCTTATCTTTAGGTTAGGTTAGGTTAGGTTTTTTTCTTATCTTTAGGTTAGGTTAGGTTAGGTTTTTTTCTTATCTTTAGGTTAGGTTAGGTTTTTTTCTTATCTCTAGGTTAGGTTAGGTTTTTTTCTTATCTCTAGGTTAGGTTAGGTTTTTTTCTTATCTTTAGGTTAGGTTAGGTTTTTTTCTTATCTTTAGGTTAGGTTAGTTTTTTTTCTTATCTCTAGGTTAGTTTTTTTTCTTATCTTTAGGTTAGGTTAGGTTTTTTTCTTATCTCTAGGTTAGGTTAGGTTTTTTTCTTATCTTTAGGTTAGGTTAGGTTAGGTTTTTTTCTTATCTTTACGTTAGGTTAGGTTAGGTTAGGTTAGGGTTTTTTCTTATCTTTAGGTTAGGTTAGGTTTTTTTCTTATCTCTAGGTTAGGTTAGGTTTTTTTCTTATCTTTAGGTTAGGTTAGGTTAGGTTAGGTTTTTTTCTTATCTTTACGTTAGGTTAGGTTAGGTTAGGTTAGGTTTTTTTCTTATCTTTACGTGGACTGGCAATAAGGGATTTTTTTTAAGACTTTTTTTTCACTTACTTATTGTATTATTATAGATTTTACAGTCAGGAGCTTCAGCTGGACTACTGAAAACTATCTTTGACTTTACAGGAACGTGAAGATTATTCCTAGATTAACATAGTACAGTCACTCCACATAATTCGCGAACACACAGGCCTCGGATCCTCTCCTTCCATTTCCTTTTCGTATTTTCCAATAAATTATCGTTCATATTCTCAAAGTCTGGACAATGCATTCCTACTCCTTCCCTTGGGATGTTGTTAATCCCACGGGGGCCATCTCTCTCTCTCTCTCTCTCTCTCTCTCTCTCTCTCTCTCTCTCTCTCTCTCTCTCTCTCTCTCTCTCTCCTTCCTTTTCCTTCTCTCTCCTTTTCTCTCTCCTTTCTTTCTCTCTCTCATCTCTCTCATCTCTCTCCTTCTTTCCTTCCCCCCCCACATATAGTACATACATGTGTTACTATTCTAATTGTATATTTCTCTATTCCACTACTAATTAAACTGATATATACTTGTACAACATTATGTCTTACTATTCTAATTTTACATTTCTATTTTTCATTACTACTTTCACTCCTTTGATCTTTTTTACTACCTCTTTCCTTCTTATTCTTACCTCCCCTTCCATTACTGCTATCTGATAATACGTGCCTTACGGAAGAGGAGATGGAAGAGAGGATAGGAGAGGATAGGAGGACAGAAGAGGAGATGGAAGAGAGAATAGGAGAGGATAGGAGGAAAGAAGAGGAGATGGAAGAGAGGATAGGAGAGGATAGGAGGAAAGAAGAGGAGATGGAAGAGAGGATAGGAGAGGATAGGAGGAAAGAAGAGGAAGAGGGAAGAGGATGGAGGAGGAAGAAAGGTGGAATAAAGACAAGAATTATATAATGAGATGATAGGAGTGAAATGGAGAGGTGAGGAAAGGAATGAAGCAAAGATGGATGGATGAAGAGAGGGATGGAAGGAGGAAAGAAGGAAGGAAGGAAGGAAGGAAGGAAGGAAGGAATGAAGGAAGGAAAGGAAAGGAAAGGAAAGGAAGGAAAGGAAGGAAGAAAGGAAAGAAGGAATAGTTAAAGAAATATAGAAAGACGAAAAAAATAAGGAGGAAGTAGGAATGAATTGAAGAGAGAGAGAGAGAGAGAGAGAGAGAGAGAGAGAGAGAGAGAGAGAGAGAGAGAGAGAGAGAGAGAGAGAGAGAGAGAGAGAGAGAGAGAGAGATAGGGTCCTTGGGTACAGGCTTCTCTTCTCAAGGCTTTCAAAAAAAAGTGTGAGGCTTCATTAACCTTGAAGTACCTAGGCCTACTGGACTTTCTATTGAAGGAGGAGGAGGAGGAGGAGGAGGAGGAGGAGGAGGAGGAGAATAGGGGGGAGGAAAAGGAAAAGGAGGAACAGAAAGGTAATGGTAGGAGAAGTTAGGGTTGAAAGAAGATAAAAAAAGAAGAAGAAAAAGATGAAGAACATATATAATAATAGCAGAAAATAAATTGCCTATTTCTGAAAAAAATAATCATTGATTTTAATATGCACCAAGTTTTTAAGATTTTTTTTGCCCTTGACCAGTCCTTTGTGATGTAAAAAAAAAAATTCTCATGAGACAATGGTATCAGGTTTTTATTTGCGAAGATACGTGCATTGCCTTGTTACAGTGGGACAGAGCGTGAAGCAAAAATAATATTGATTGAAAATAAATAAGAAAGCAAAGAAATAAAATAGAAAGAGAGTACGCATGTATGTGTGTGTGTGTGAGAGGGAAAGGTTCTTGGGGGGAGGGGGTGGAGGGGAGTGGGGGTTAGTGGAGTGGGGGTTGTGGTGGAGTGGGGGTAGTGAGGTGTGGAGGGAGTGAATGGGGGGGAGTAGTAAGGGGGAGGGAAGGTATGGAGGAAGTGGAGTGAGGGAGTGGAGGAGTGAGTGGAGGGGTGAGTGGGTGGAGGTGGAGGGAAGGAGTGAGGATGTGGAGGAAGGGAGTGGGGGGATAGTGAGTGGAGTGGTCAAGTGGAGGAGAATTAGTTTCCGCATTTTGGTCTAAGTAGCGATGTGATCAAAGGTATTCCCACTGTGACCACAATAATGACAATAATGATAATAATGATAATGATGATATGTGCGCATGTATAGTTGTTGATGTAAAAATGATATAGAGACTAGATTAATAAGAATACGAAATAGAGAAATCGTCAATGTCATAATATACTGAATAACTATAACGATATATTGTTTACTATATGAATACCTATATTGTATTCGTGACGTAAAAATAATTATGATAAAAAAACGTTTTAAGATGTTAATGTTATTCTAAGATAGTAATGTCGATGAGATGCAGGTACATAAAAAACACATAAGATTTTGTTAATGACGTCATATGGAACAAAAGAAGCAAAGAATATTTACGTTCAGTCTTGATTTCTGCAAAATATAGGATTCGCTGCTCATGATAATCGGAAGCCATTGCTGTCCCGTTAAAAAAAATCAAACAGTTCTTAAATTTGAAGATAATATATCAATGAATTTAGATTAGAATAAAGCAAATGAATAAAGAAAGATAGCTAAGAGGACAACATTTGATATAGAGATAAATAGCTACGTAGATAGACAGATAGATAGATATAACTAGATAGATAGATAGATAGATAGATAGATAGATATAACTAGATAGATAGATAGATAGACAGATAGATAGATATAACTAGATAGATAGATAGATAGACAGATAAATAGA
>JACEEZ010006904.1:695000-700134 GCA_016584305.1 Chionoecetes opilio
AAGACTTCTGACCACTACCACCTCCTCCTCCTCCTCCTCCTCCGCCTCCTCCATGCTCCTCCTCCTCCCCGTATCATTTAGCCATACGTGCACATGTCACCTGACTCCCACTATACCTGTGCCCCTTCATGAGTATGCCATAACACCTCCTTTCACTCGCCGCCTCCTCCTCTTCCTCCTCCTGTTACTTACTCCACCTTCAGAAACCCTTGATGCATCGGTCTGCTGTAGAGAAACGATAGCGCGCTAGTTGTGGGAGGATGCATTCCTATACCAGGTGCTGCCTTAATGACCAGTCTCAGTGTGAGCAGAGAGGAGGAGGTGGCTGGTGACACTGCATGTGCAGTGCGAGCGGTATTTCAGAGATTATCTTTGGAACATTATCGTACAACCTTAGTTAAGAATTATATATGTAGTCAGTAAACATGTGTTTTAATGTTAGCTAAGATAACGTTGTAGTTTACTTAAGTAAATAACTTGGTAATTTTACTTACACCGCTAGTTTGTGGAATGTCGTACAATTGGGTGATTTTCGTGCGTCGTGCGTATATTGAAAATAGACCCTGACAGTTTACACATCTCGTATCATGTGGATTTCTCGTTAACCGAATGCTTCCTATAACGGGAGCTCCCTGTATGTGATATATATATATATATATATAATATATAGTATATTATATATTAATGTTTTTTTAGAAAAGTCCTTGGAGCAATATAATTGATATGAAATCTACAATTGCATCCCCTGTCTGAGTTCACAGTAATAAGTCCAACAATGTCATGACTTACCTTCAGTGTAGTCCAAACAAGTTCATGCTTACCTTCAGGGTGGACACTTGGGGCTGGTTTCCTTTGCGTATCTGTGAAATTCCTTGGCCGAATTTTTGACAGAACACACGAACCTGCAGGTCTTCTGACAGACAGAGACTATTCCTTGATGCTTTTTAATGACGGTCAGCATGAGAAGCTTGTTCACAGAGGTAAGAAGTTTGAAAACTGGAGTAAAACATCACGTCTTTACTGAAGTGGCGCTGGGTACGTGCGCTTTGCTTTTGCTGAGATGACAGGTGCTCTTGCTTTCTGGAATGACAGGGTGCTCTTGCTTTGCTGAGATGACGGGTGCCTGCTTTGCTGAGATGACAGGTGCTCTTGCTTTGCTGGAGATGACAGGGTGGGCTCTTGCTTTGCTGAGATGACAGGGTTAACTCTTGCTTTGCTGGATGACAGGGTGCCTCTTGCTTTGCTGGATGACAAGGGTCTCTTGCTTTGCTGAGGATTGACAGGGTGCTCTTGCTGTTGCTGAGATGACAGGGTACTCTTGCTTTGCTGAGATGACAGGGTGCTCTTGCTTTGCTGAGATGACAGGGTGCTCTTGGCTTGCTGAGATGACCAGGGTACTCTTGCCTTTGCTGAGAGACAGGGTGCTCTTGCTTTTGCTGGATGACAGGGTGCTCTTTGCTTTGCGTGAGATGACAGGGTGCTCTTGCTTTGGCTGAGATGACAGGGTACTCTTTGCTTTGCTGCAATCCAAAACTTGTCAGTGATAACTTGTCATTACATTTCATTTTCAAGGTTCCATCGCACTTAGTTCCACGTCAGTTTTCTCCTTCTTGTTGCAGACTAAGTAAGTTTTTCTGTCCCCTGGTGAAACTCAGTGAAGGCGTTTCTCACCCAGTCCTACGTATCTGATGACAAGGAGGGGAAGTACTTATGAAAGGTTTATATCACATGACAGGGTTGATCCCAAATGACTTGTAGGATTAATGAATGACATTTTCATAGTCGTCTGAGTTTGAACTTGAAGTAGGGAGTGGAAACATTTCACGTTTCCTCTTGGGGGAAAGGTGCTTTTTTCCAAACACAGCGAGTTTATTCTCAATGCAAGAATTTTGTCTGTGGCGTCAGAATGGTTTCCTTGGCACCCTGCATGCTGGTGTTCCAGTTTATTAAATGCTGATAAATATCTGCTCAATATGGTCGTTTCATTTGCCAGTTTGTAGATTCAAGCATTCACAGAAACTGATTTTATTATTCTCCTTTGAAGCAATCAAGTCAGTTCCTGTCACAGCTGGAATACCCTTGTCAAAACTTTACCTCTGGAAGAGCCATGGGCCTCCGTGGGCTGGGGAGAAGCGTCACGGATTCTTTTTTGGACATGTTTTCACACAACCTTCACAATATTAGAGATTCAGAGGGCGCTGCTTTATAAGTTGACGCATGTTCACAGTTATTCAAGGACTTGTTTTAAATCATCCCCAATAGTTTGTTGGGGAAACCAGAACTTCTCGGTGGAGAAAGCGTGAGTTGTTATGACTTCCGGGTTTTTTTCTTTCACACGCGTGATACAAAGCCTTGTACTGGAGCCAATCATTGAGGGAGCCCTCAGTGCAGTTCCCACGCATCGGTTCCATGAACAAACCAAAAGCCTCCAGGTAAGAAGACAAGATGTTAAAAATGTCCTGGCCGTGTTGGTAGTTTCTGGCGTGTGTGTGCGTGTTACAGCAAAAATAATTTTTACATTTTTACCTCATTTTCAAATGGTACAATGCAGCAGCTGGCTTCACCAGTTATATCAGTTTGTCTCATTCTACTTGGTGTGGAGCAGTGTGTTGTTATTGTGTGCAGTATGTGTGCAGACCAAATACCGTGCGCTGCTGTTCGTTGTTGGGACCAGGTCATCCGAACACGCCTATAAATGTATTCAGAAACAGGAACGTGCTTACTTACTTTCGCTTCTATTCACCGCGTGCATTGTTCTCATCATTATTTTTGCAATGCAGGCATTATTAAAGGCTTTCTGCAATAGTGTGCCTTTTCATTTTCTTGGCAACAACTAGCTCAGCCATAAGTAGTCTTGCTCTTGGGCCTTATCAGGGGAGAGTGGAGAGTTGGGGGACCGGCGGGGGGGAGGAGAGAGGTTGGACGCGCGGGTGGTCGGGAGGAGGGAAGGCTATCACTGAGGGTTTACCTTCTTTTCAAAAACTTTTATTGTTTCTGCATGTGGAGTCCAAGAGTTCGAACTTCTGATTAACGGCACGGTTTTATTTGACCATTGCTGGTGATTAACATTGAAGTGTGTGGCTTTAGCTTGTCTGGGGCCATGGACACATATATAGTTAGCGGTGGCTTTTTCCCGTCACACAATGCACATGGAATGGACAGTTTCTTCTCCAAGATCCTGTAAGACAATGGCCATATAACTGTCATTGTGAAGGCGATTTTTTTTAACATCACTCACTTTCTACTTTCCTTTACCTCGTAACTTGTGTGTGGGTGGTATTTGATGATTCTTCGTCCTGGTCCTCCTCTCCACTGACTGCTTTTCTTTCAAATATGTGAACATGCTTCAGTCTTAAATCCGTATCAAACATTATTAACTGGTGAGATTAATTAAACACAACGTCTCACTCGTTTGCGCTACTGCTCAAAACTGACTGAAGGAGATGTGTGACTGCTGGCATGGGCTCGTGACCAGTAGGATACTCGTAACGGGGTTTGGCGTCACCTCCGTACCCACCTGTGTCCTCCAAACTTGCGGAGTAGGCAGTGTGAGGGGGTATCCCCACCGCAATAACACGTGTGTGTTTTTCTTGATTCTGTGTGTGTCCTATTATGGTGGGTGGGGGGGGAGGGGGTGGCTCCCAATTACTATAGTGTGCGTGTTGTACTGTGACTGACACGTACGAGTGTGTTGGTGGTGCGTGTGTCGATAGTGGGTTTGTGACGTGTTTTTGAGGAGGGAATTAGGAATTATGAATTAAGGATCACTGTCATTTTATAATAGCACAATTATTTTGTGTCGGGGGTTTCTGGGCGGAACCCCTCCCTGGTGATGTGGTCCGGCGGAACCCGCCTGTTGATGCTCCCGGAAAGCCCTGGTGGTGTTCACCCGTGTGCCCACCTGTTGGGAATCACTGCTTTAACCCTTCAGAGGAAGGAGCAGGAGGAAGGGGGGAGGGAAGGAGGGACGAGAAGGATGGAAGAGGGGAGGAGAGGAAGGAGGTGGGACAAGGAAGGGGAGGAGAGTAGGAGGAGGATGGGTGGGGGTAAGAGGAGGAAAATGGGAGGGAGGAAAGAGCAATTTTTTTTTAAGTAATCCTTGCGCTTTGGTATATAAATCATTCAAGAGTCCTTCACGGGCCTCTTCGCTCCTTCACGCATCCACAGGAGTCATGGGGGGATGAGAGGGGCATTAGAAGTCCCACAGGATTGCTATAGTGATTCCTAGCTGTGTGTTCTCTCGTAAGTACTTTGACATCACATGGGGGCCTCAAATAGGGATTAATAATCTAATACTAATACTGCAAATACTAATACTGTATCGTTGTATTGAAGTATGATTCATCTTAAGCATTCCTAGCATATTGTTATGTCCTTTTAGTAAGTTTTGTCTAATTTGTGATTTTTACGGAATATCTGGAGTATATGTCATTGTGACATTGGCCTGAATTAGGGACTTCTATTCATTGTAATGAAAAACTGATCGTCCCAGAGTGTCGTGTTGTCAGCATCTCGATAAATCTAGGAACTAATTTTTCAAGCAAATCATTTTTCACAAAAATATTGCAAATTTTGCAAGGTATATAGCACTTGATTTTATTTTTGGAAAGTCACGATATTTTTCAATTACTAAAGAAAACTATGACAGATAGATGCAACATGAATAGAGGTAAACATGAAGCAGAGCAAGGGCTTATCTTTGCGTAAACAAAAAAAAATATTGATTGGTAAATAACCGAGAAAACTAGTATTTTTTCGTACATTTTGATACAAAATATTATCATTTTCCATCGACAACCCATAGGTGTTGTTTTGAGACAAAGCGATTACTACGCATCATGTAGAACACCCTCATGATAACCTTTTGTTACTTCAATCAAGGTTTTCTTACGACTTGCTAGTTTTTTGCGGCAAAATAACAAAAACCTGATTTTCGTCATTTTTTAAATATTTTGAGCTAGCCGATAATCTGAAGAATTTTTTTTTTCGCTACGATAATTGGAAATGCCGGGGATGCAAATTGTAATCCTCATTTACAATAACTTTTTGATGGGTAAGTGTGGCTCTGTGAGAAAAAAGTTGTGAGCTGAACACGTTATCTAAAGATATAAGTTTATAATTCAGAAACTAGTAT
>JACEEZ010006904.1:700159-712709 GCA_016584305.1 Chionoecetes opilio
TTTTTTTTTTTTTTTTTTTTTGTACTTAAAATTATAGTTAAATAAAAGGGCTTTGGGAGAAAAGGAATAAAATCTGTGCTTTTTGGCTGTTGAGTGCTTACTATTGTGGGGGGGCCACCGTAGATAACATAAGTCGCCATTTCTACTTTTCTTTGTTATTTAAGACGTGTGGTGGGTTATATTTAATTTTGTACATCCATATTTCGGACATTTAGGGGGCTATCGGGAAAGTCGTGTCATTTGTGTCTTCACTGTGTATATTGGGGCTATAAATGAAAAAATAACAAAAATAAAACCGAGTGGCGCCTCACTATAACTACGTAAATCCCAGCTAGATTTTAACCCAACATGAGTCGCCACTCTGGGAATTCAGGGAAATTAGAGGTAAATAAACGTTATATTATTGCTGCGGAAGATCCCTTGGATATAAAAAAATTTCCCTCTGAAAACGTGAAAAAAATTTATTAAATTTTAAAAAATCTGGAAAGTCTGCTTTTTTTCCCCAAAAGCTACTTTTTACTACTGTCTCGCGGGAAGAAAACGTGAGAAGCAAAATGCGAAAACATTTTATACTTGCAGCTACAAAGCAAAAAGCAAAGCTAAAAACAGGGTGATTATACAATCAGATATAAACTACTGTTAACTCTTCGGGGCACAAAAAAAATCATAGTGACTATAATTTGAAATTTTTTGGCGCCTGGCGACTTCATGCAGGTGGCGACTTTTGTATCTGGGTGGAGGTGGGGATCTTTGGGGAATTTTGGCAATTTGGACCCGGGTTTTCCCCTTAATTAGTCAAATTGTGGGGGTTACTATAAAAATTGTCTTTTTTTTACCAAAAATTCGAACTTTAAAAAAATATCTAATATCTTAAAATTTTGCTTATATCCAAAAAATGTCTAGGGTCCCCAAAATTACAAGGGAAATTAGTTGGGGGTCCAAGGGGTAAACTATTTTTTTATTTATATAATTTTCCGCACACAAAGGACGGGGATAAGTCGTTATTGTAGAGTTTACTGGTATATTAAATTTGGAAACTTCCAGTTTTTGTAACTTTTATTTAAGCCCTAAGGAGCTTAAGATTAAAAACCCAAGTAAATGTTCTTGAGCACAGCCAGGGAGTTCGGATGGGGCTTTGAGCAGAGCGTTTTTGTACTCGATGCCCGAGGTCTTCCCCCCCTTCCCCTCGTGTTTTGGTTTCTTATCACTTCTTGTTGATTTATATTTATGGTGACAATAGGATTTCCTGTGACATGCTTTGAGAATGAAAGGGTGTTCCTGGGCCACGGTGAAACAAGGGGAAAGAAAAACTAAATTATATATACTTTCTAAATTAAATTATTTTTTATAATGTTTCTAAAAATACACTGTTCTTTTGATGTTAAGTAATGAAATATAATGTTGGTAGTTGTATATTTTTACACTTTGGGTGATAAAGTGAAATTTCAATAATAATGTGATGCAAGTTAAAATATGTTAGAGTGATAATGCGACAGGGCCAAGGGAAAAAAAAAAAAGAAGTTGCCCGGATAATTGGCCGTGGCTATAAATATGACAGAAAGAGCTCCCAAAGGGGAGGCAGGGCCAATATAGTCATTTTCCCAGCCTCTAACATGTTCTCATTTTCAGAAACTAAATTGTTCAAAAACCCCTTCACGCCCAGTCTTTCCTTGGTTTATTAAAATTGAATTTTGTGGGGCCCATAAAATTACGAAAAGTAACGAAATAACCAAAAGTTAGGGGACAAGGTAGAAAACAGGTCTAGCTAAAAAATTTGCTTATACACTACAAATCATCGATGGGGGTAAAATTACAATGGAAATTACGTTGGGGGCCCAAAAAAATTCCATTTCATAAGGTTGGTTAAAAGTGCCTATTTTAAGAAATAGGGTTAACTATGATAAAATACAACTGAAATTGAAGGGGTTTTCAGGGTAAAAAATTTTCTCAACGGTCCATCGGAGTCTTTTGGGGTCTTAAAAGGGGGCGGGAAGGGTTCATGGATGGGGTGAAGGTGATGTAGGTATGTTAAGAAAAACAGAATACCACGTGTGGGGCTCAGGGGCCCTCTTGTAGTTTCCTTTTTTTCTTTTCTTATGTCCTAACTCCCGTCCTTCCAGATTGCCCCGCCCCCCACCCTTTTCGGGAAAAAATGCCGGGGTCTGCATTTGACCCCCGGCCAGTCAGGACTCATGCAGGGGGATCCTCCCTGAAGCGGTGGGTGGCCATGCCAGACGCTACTGCTAGAGGCCATGTTGTTAAGTGCATTAGCGGGGGCCTCCCAAAGGGTTGCGTGCCCTCCACCTTTCACTGCCACCACCTCATCCAGGCACAGGTCAGCCCTTACTAGAGTCGGGGGGTTTTTATGTAGTGCAGGGGTGGGGAACGCCGGGCCCCCCGGGGGCCATAAAAGGGCCCGAAAAAACATGGTCCCCCTGCCAAGGCCCCCCACGGGCCCCGACTTGAAATAAAATAAATAAGGAGCTTGTTTTTCATACAAACATAAATTTTTAGAAGTGCATGCTAATACTTCTAACGTAAATTTTCGAGAAAAGCCGTCCTTTACGGGGGGCGGGACACCGGGCCCCAGTTCAACTTCATTTTTTCTTCCGTAGTTACTGCGTTTTTCACAGGAGGGCACAGTCCCCTCCGGTGACGTCATTTCCCTCCCTGGTAGTGGGGCCCCCCCGGTGACCACTGCGGAGCAGCGATACGTCACTGCCCTTTAGAGACGCGCGTCCCAGGCTATATTTTCGGAGCTCCAAATTCTTTCTCCGCGGACGGGGGAGTGACGGGGCTGACGCCACGCCCACGAAACCCGGGACAACAAAAAATTTTTGTTTTTTAAGGTTAATTGGGGTTTATTTTACGTTTTTTGGTTTTTTTTAAAAGTATTTGGGGTTTATTTCAAGTGTTTTTTAGCTTTTTTGGGTTATTTTGGGTTTTTTTAAAACCCCTTACCCCCCCTTTTCACCCCTAAATACCCCTTCCCTAGCTCCTACATAAACTAGCGCCTGAACTGGCGGGGGAAATAAAAAAAGGGGTTAAACTAAAATGGGTAATCCACCTTTATCGTGACCACGTGGGGATGTCCTGTGCCAAGGTGTACGTTCCTCCTCTTTTTTTCACCTTTCCCGGGCTTCCTCCCCGCGCCCAGTCCTCCCTTCGCCCTTTTTTCCGTGTTCCCCACTCCCTCCTCAGCAGGGGTCCCCGGAACTGTGCCGACGGAAACTTCCCCCCCCCGGGGTGAGTGTTGAATTCTTGATATAAGGGCCCCCAATAATACATTAATCAATGTTACCTGTGTTTGTGCATTCGGGGATGAAATATATCGTTAGCTTGATCAGTTAGGTTAGATTGGGGGCCATTGTCCAGGTCAGGTTAACTTTTCCCACGTCACAGAGTTCAGTTTGTTTTTTTGGGGGAGAATTCCCACGGCGATAGTTCCTAAACCTGAGCAGGCGGCTGGGCGGGCGGGGGAAGCAGAAGAGGCCCCCACGGGGGGTAGGGATGCAGGGCGCCAGCTTTTTCCTGGGTACCTGCGGGGGAAAGGGGCCGGGCCCACCTCGGTGACACGGTGCCACTTTGGCTAAAACCTAACAAGGTCGGGTTTCCAACCGGCAGCAGATTTGTAGCTGTACAAATGTATGGGGCAAAACTTATTTCTGAGAAGAGTTTAAAGTTTTTAAAAGTTACACTCCTCAAGACGCAAGTAAGGGGCGAGGATATAATTTTTAAGTGGATAAAGGGATTAATAAAGGAGGGGTAGGAAAAGTTTTTACGGCCTTTAAACCGGGTAGAACAAGAAGTAATGGATTCAAGCGGAAAGCATAGTTTTAAAAAGGAAATGGGGAAAACTTTTAACAAATAGGGTGGTAAATGTTGGCAGGATCGTAGACAGGCGGGTTATGTGGAGTCCTTAAGAATTTAGGGGGAGGCTAGTAAATCATGGTGGGGAAAATGTAGGGGTTTTTAAGTAAACAAACTTTTTTTTTTTTTTCATCTATCCATAGCGCCTGTAGGCGGGTGACCCAGGGGGCAGATGGAGGCTCTTAGGTTCCTGGGGCTGTGATGGGCAGGTCTGGGGGTTCACTTTTAGGGCGTGATGGCAGGTTGGGGCTCACTTGAGGCGTGAGGAAGGGTCTGGAGGTCACTTGGGGGGGGGTTTTATGGTAGGCCCTGGGGGGCCACTTTTTAGGGCTGTGATGGCTGGCCCTGGAGGTTCACTTGGGGGTGATGGAGGCTCTGGGGGCACAATTGAGGGGGTGGAGGTTTGGGCCCGGAGGCCCTTAGGCTGTGTGGGGAGGCTTGGAGGTTCCTTGAGGTGTGATGGCAGGCTTGGGGGTTCATTTGGGGCTGGATGGCTGGTCTGGAGGCACATGAGGGGTGGGATGGTTTGGGCCCCGGGGTTCATTGAGGGCTTTATGGCAGGTTGGAGGTTCACTGGGGCTGTGATGGCAGGCCCCCGGGGTTCACTTGAGGCGGGGTGGTTGGCCCCGGGGGCCTTGAGGGGAGTGATGGGAGGTCTGGAGGTTTTATTTAGGCTGTGATGGCGGCCCTGGAGTTTATTTGGGCTTGATGGCAGGCTCTGGAGTTCACTTGAGGGGTGTGATGGAGTTCTGAGGTTCACTTGAGGGCTGGAGGTTTTGGCCCGCCCCGGGGGGCGCAGGGAGGATTTTTTTTTTTGTGACGCCTGTGTTAGAGGCTATGCCGCCCCCTGTGTCCCCCCAGCACCGCAATCCAATGCAGAGTTGAGGGCAGGGGATGTGGGGGTTTTAGGGCCCCTCGACGGTTTCTGAAAAATTTAGTTTTCTTCGGGGATCGAACTCGGGGCACCGAGAAAACCCCCCGGGACGCTAACCACCCCTTTCCCCCATCCCAAACCCCTGTAGGGTTCCCCGCCTCTTTTTAGCTTCCTGATGTTATTAGTTTTTATGTAAAAATTAATTTTGTTAGAGAGAGCAGCTAGGAGGTGCACAATATTGGGGAAAAAAAAATAGGTTTTTTTTTTTTTTTTTTTTTTAGTTTTTTTGTAAAGGACTGGCCAAGGACAGAAAAAAACTAATCCCCAAAAAAACCTGCTACCCGCCCGTCCCCGTATAGCAGATAACAGATAGATTTTTTAGGACCCAGTCAGGAATCCCCCTATACAGTCAAAGATAATAACATGTTAAACAGACTAAGAGACTTGAGGTCAGGTAACCCTAAGCTTCCTTTAGCATCCCCGTATAAAACCAAGCATAATAAACAGCCTGGAGATCCCCACTCTGCTAAACCAGTCCCAGCGTCGTTTTCCATGTCAAAGCGTTTTATGTAAAAGCCTGCGCCTGAGATTTGAGTCACGGGCGGAGTTTACGAGGCCCCCGAGATGACAAATTTCCCACCCAACACAGTCCATTCGGGTTACGATAATCCCATGTACAAATGTGTAAATTAGGGTCATTTTTAATATACATTCAAAAATCCAATGAACGAATTTAAATGGAATAAGTAAAATTATCAAATTTAAAAAAGCGGCCCCCACCCTCCCAGGCTGGACAAAAAGGGGTTTGGGTTTACCCCCTCAGGGCACCCCCAGCAAGCCTGACCGAAGGGGAATTAAAATATGCCGGCCCCCTTTTGGGGGAATTAGCAGGTGGCGGCCCCAACCCTTGGGGCCGCTACATACCTTCCTTGATCAGCGGTGTCCCTACATTTCAAGTCTTTTTTTTTGTTTTTGCATGTTTTTTGTTTAATTAAATTTCGTTTTTGTTATTTTGTGTGCTATTTTCTCTTTCAGAATGGGGTTTTTACGAAAGGTAGTACGTGGGGTAATTAGACGCTGGTTTTTTGTGTTTGCACGTTTATTTAGCTTGAAAAAAAAGTTTTTTTTTTTTTTTTTTTTTTAATTGAGGTCCCCGGAACCAAAAACCCTTTTTTTACCCTTAGTTATGTTTTCGTTATACAAAATTTCGTTTACGAGTAGCCAGGGGGAACCTAACTGGTTCTTCGGGACCTCCCTGTACTGTTTTCTTCGGAAATGTTTGTTCTTTAATATTTTCAAATAAAAACCTAAAACAAAAAAGAAAAGCCATTATGAGACACTCAAAAAATATGCAGAACTTAAAATCTTCGCCTTTAATTTTTTGCTCGAAAACATTTAAGGGGGAAAATCAATAGAATGGAATTTTAATTTGCTTTTCCCTTGATATATGTTATTGATAAATGAATTTTAACCAAACATAAATTTGCGTTAACTAAATAAATAACATCATCAATCGGGAAAAAGTACCCATTTTATGATCTTTTAGTTAGTTTTAAAGTAATTTATGCATGCTCTAATTCATTTTTCGATAACGAAATAGCAAGGAAAACTAATAAATTCGTTCTATTTTATATTTCCAGTAAAAATTTTTCGAGCAAAAAATTAAAGGCGAAGAGTTTAAGTTTATGCATATTTTTTTGAGGTCTCGTAAGGGGATTTCTTTTGTGTGTTTTACGGGTTTTTTTTTTTATAAAAAAGAACAAAAATTTTCCCAAGATAACAGTATACTTTTATATGATAAAAATGTATTAGGTAGGTTAAAAATTTTCATCTCGTGGGGCCCGTAAAAGACTCCTCCGTGACGTCATCAATCTCAGGGGCAGGCTTTTTCACCGACGGCTTTTCCTGGCCCAACGATGCGGGAAATGGTATTACAGGGTAGGAAATTCCAGGCTCGTTATTATTGCTTGGTTGCTTGAAATTCATTTTCTAGGTGAATGTAGAATAGGATTTTCATTTTTAGGATGTCATTAATATTGAGAAAAGAGATAAATACAAACAAGGGGACTATCCCCCTCGCGCGCAGCCTTCGGGGCCCGCAGCAGCGCAGATGAAACCCCTGAGGTGGGATATCAACACCAAGGGAGATAGATATCTATGGTAATATTTTGTAGGGGTGCGAGACCCCTTGAGGGAAAATTTTGATCCCTGGTGATATCCTATGGTGCTTCAAGGCGTAGGAGTGACCTGCAGACTTTTTCAGGAAGGACAGGTAGCTCAGCGATAACGGGGGGTTGTGTGGGCGGCGGAAAACGGCCGTGCCCCCAATTCCCCGCCAGCGGGATCCCTTTGGTAATTTTTTAGTAGGGGACGAGGGGCCCTTTTAGGATCCCATATCCTGGTGATTTCTAGGTGCATCAAGGGGGGAGCTGCGTCTTCTTTAGGAAAGGGACAGGTGAGAGGTGCGGCGGGGGTTTTTACTCAAAAATTTTTAGGGCGGCAGGCGTCAACTCCGCCACTGTAGTTTTGGGCAGGCTTAAAAGTCTATTTCTCGTTATATACAACTTAGTGATTACAGTGAGATTTTATACACGTGTCATTTTCTAAATCATGTACACCGTGTGTAACCTTTAAAAAGGGGATTAAAAAGTTATGATGAGGGATGCTGGCGGGGCAGTGGTGACGGAGAAATTTTTGCCGCGGGCCCCCCATAATAAATATTACTATTTTAAACCCCCAACACACCTTCTACCACCAAAAAATACAAAACAGGCTCCTTACTTTTATCTTCTACCTGATACTTAAACTCCTTTAAACGCAAGCATTTCCAAAAAAAACGATAATTAGTTTTTTGATGACGGGGAAGAAGGCGGGGGAGGCAGTCTGGGATGCCATTTTTGCCGGAAAAAAGTCTCGCTGACTTATCGTACAACCTAGGTAAAATCATAATCGTAAATGACGCATAATTTTTGTAAAAACTTGTAATTACTTTAAAAAATCTTTGGGGATTTTTCCACCCCCGGTTTAATTCTAACATTGGGTTTTTTTATCTGTATATTTAAAATAACCCCAATTTTCAACTGGGATCAGGGGTTTTCCCTCTATGGAATGCTGGTTAAAAAATGTGGAAAGGGGTTAAAATATGCATTGGGGCGTTTGGGCGGGTCAAATTCCCTCCTTTCATACAATATTTATTATTATTTTTGTAAAGTAAGCTATGCAGGTTTGCGAGCAGACAGGTAATTGCGCCGTCCAGCGCCTTGTTTTGAAGACAGTGTATATATATATTATTTGTTTTAGTACTTGCATTCCTTCCCTCGTGTCATGTGTATAGTGTTGTTATGTTTGATGTGATCTGTTGTTGCTGTGTGCCTTCAGGTGACACTATATTATCATTATTTGTCCTGCAGGATGGAGTGTGGGGAGTGGGCCAGACTTTCCCCCCTTCCTCGGACACTGCTGAGATCTGTTAACACCTGATGCTGATGATGAATGAGGCCACAACCCTGGGAAGCCAAGGACTGCTGATCTACTGCCTGGTGAGAGAGAGAGAGAGAGAGAGAGAGAGAACATAAGAAAATAAGGAAGCTACAAGAGGCTGTGAGACCTACACGTGGTAGTTCCTGTTACTTAACACTACCTACATCCACCTTTCATCCCCATCGATTAATTTATCCAGCCTCCCTTGAAAGCTCACTATTGACTACTACTACTACATCCATAACACTGTCCAGCCTCCCTTTAAAGCTCCCTAATGACTCCACACTAACTACCTGTCTACTGAGACCATTCCAATCATTCACCACCCTATTTGTGAACCAGTTTTTCCCTATTTCTTTTTTCAATCTACGCTTTTCCAGCTTGAGAGAGAGAAGTGCAAGAATTGAGAGAGTAAAAATAATAATAATAATAATAATAATAATAATAATAATAATAATAGATATTGACCATTCTAATATAATCTCTTGAAGGGCATTGGCAGATTTGAGAGAGAGAGAGAGAAGAAAAAAAAAAAGAGAGAGAGAGAGATATGCCCCCAAATTTTTTCATGAATACAATTTTGCATGATTTTGTTTTATAAATATAATAAATCTAGGAGTGTTTTTAAGATTGATTTCTCTGTATCTGAGCCCCACAATGTATGTGTGTGTATGTACGTACGCCCGACCCTGGATTTAACGGCCTGCCTGGGGAATGGTGTCCGTGGGTGGCTTGGTAGTAAAGAGCCAGAGTTATATTTTTAAAGTTTTTACAAAAGGAAAAAAAATGATAAAAAAAAAAAAATTTTTTTAAAAAAGGGGAATTAAAAAAATTTTTTAAAACGGTTTTTTTTTAAAAAAAATTTTTTTTTTTTTTTTTTTTTCCCCTTCTTTTTCTCTTAATTTTTTTCAGTTTAAAAAGGGGGGGGAAAAAAAAAAAAAGGGGGGTTCCCCTTTTTTAAAATTCTTTTCATTTTTTTTTTTAAATTTTCTAAGTGTTTTTAAATTTTTTCTCTGTTCTACCCCCAATTTTTTTTCTCCCCCCTTTTTAACCCCGGGCCCTTTTCCTTGGCTTTAAAAAAGGCCTTAATTTCCCCCCTCCCTTTTTCTCCTAAAGAAAAAAAACTTTTAAAAAAAATTTTAAAAAATTTTTTCGTCCTTTCTTCGGCCCCCAAAAATTAGGGTCTTTCCTTTTTTTTTTTTCCTTTTTAAAAAAAATTGGATTTAAAAAAACTCCTTTCCTCTCCCTCTCCCCCTCTCCCCTCTCCCTCCCTCTCCCCTTCTTCCCCCTCTCTTCTCCCCCTTTTTCCTTTTTCCCCTCCTCCCTTTTTCCTCTCTCTTTCCCTCTTTTTCCCTTCTTTCTCTCTCTCTCCTTTCCCCCCCCTTTTCCCCCCTTCTCTCCCCCTTTCCTCTCTCTCTCCTCCCCCCCTTTCCCCCCTTTTTTTTCCCCCTTTCCCCTCTCCCCCCTTTTCTCTCCTTCCTCCTCCTCTCCCCTCCTTTCCCTCTCCTTCCCCTTTCTCCCCCTTTCCTCTCTTTTTTTTTCCCCTCTCCCCCCTTCTCTCTTCCCTTTTTTCTTCTCTCCTCCAAAAACCATCTTTCTTCTCTTTACTCAAAAACCTTGCAAACACACACACTCCCCTTCTTTTTTTTTAAATACTCCTCTGTTATTTATATCAATGTATTTCAACCCAACTCCCTCACACAGACGGACAGGGTCCCTAAGCGAGATCATGCCCGACGTGGCCCTGCCTCCTCCCCCTCGGCCCTGCCCCTCGGGCCCCAGCGTCTCGGCCCCCCTGGGGTCTCGAGGGCACCCAGATGACCCTGACCCGGGGACGGCTCACACCCCCAGTCAGGTCATAGTAGTATAGTAGTATGTATATGGTGGTAATGTAAAAATGTAGGGGAAAAAAAAAAAAAAAAAAAAAATTTTGGTAGTGGTGTGGTTTGGGGGGAGGGTGGTAGTAGGGTGGTGGTATATATGTAGTGGTAGTGGTGGTATGGTGGGGTTAAAAGTGTGGTAGTAGTAGGGGTATAGTAGTAGTAGTAGTATGTATTATAGTAGTAGTATTGTTAGTTGTTAGTGTGGTAGTATGTAGGGTTTATGGTGTGTAGTAGTAGTGGTAGTGTAGGTGTGAAAAGTAGTGGTAGTATAGTGTAGTGGTGGGGTTAGTATAGTAGTGTGTGGTAGTAGTGGTGGTGTCACTAAGAAGCACGGTCTAGAGCTAACGGCGTGCATCAGTCTACCAGTGTTTCGTCCCCAAAAACTCTCTTCGAGAGAGAGAAGAGAGCCCGGACAGAGATAGGGGAGACAGAGGAGGGGAGAAAATTGGGCATGATATACACACAAACCTCGATTCCGGGGGACTAAGGGGGAGCCTGGGAAAAAAAAAAAAAAAAAAAAAACAAATGCCTCCCCACCCCCGGACGTTTATCTACTCTAGTATTTACTGCCCGGCAACCCCAAATATCAACTACCCACGCGGCTTTTTACGTCGCTGAGCAGGGCTGCCACTGGGGGGAGGCAGCAAAAATGTTAAATAGTTTAAAGGGATTTCCCTGCACAGGGGCAGTGGGTGGTAGGGACTAACGAGGCAGTCAGGTGAACGTGAGTGTCGTGGCCCAAATGTTAAAAAATACGACGCTGAGCAGGGCTGCCACCTGCGGGGGCAGCAGAAAGTGTTCATAGTCTCAAGAGAGTTCCTCACCAGGGCAGGTGGGGGTCAGGGACTAACGGAGCAGTGCAGGGGAACAGTGAGTGTCGTGTGTCAATGTAAACAATACGACGTGAGGATGCGCAACTGGCGGGGGCAGCAGAAAGTGTTCAATAGTTCAGAGATGTTCCTGCACCAGGGGCAGGGGGAGGCGGTGCAGGTAACCGTAAGTGTGTGTGCCAAGTAAAAAATAGACCGCTGAGATGCGCCACTGGCGGGAGGCGTGGACATGACCTGACGGAGACGTCGACCGCCGGAAAATTTTTGGTAAATTTACGAACAGCACCAGACTTTCAACGAAAAAAAAAAAAAAAAAAAATATTGGACCTTGACATATTCCGGACCTCGATTTTGTCCGAAATCCGATATCCGGAAGAGGGGGAAATCGAGGTTTGTGGGATATTAAAAAAAAAAAAAAAAAAAAAAAAAAAAAAAAAAAAACGGACCTAGTTTTGTCCGGCAAACCGATATCCGGCAAATCGAGGTCCGGCAAATCGAGGGTTGTGTTTATTATTGATTTCTCCGCTTATTAATTTTTTCCTAATTTTGACACTGTAAACCTTCTCTAATTCCAATGATCTGCAAACTGTAGAAATGCCCGTGGTGGTCGCTGGCAGTTGTAACTCAAAGGTTGGTCTGCCGTGTTTTGGCTCCCCGACTAAATTTTCATAAATTAATTTCGCGATAAACATTGGGTGCACCGCATCTGTATACCAAAATATATAGTTCTTCTGTTGTTCTACTAATTTTTAGGATGACATGCATTACCATGGAACGTTCTATAATAGCAAATTTTAAAGCAAATTACTCGCCTCGAGTAGCAAAGCTTAATATATTTTTTACATGTATATGTGGCATGTAAATTTGGGCGATGTTCACACTGTTTTCTAAGACAGTACTGCTGCGTTGGCAAAAGCTTGTCAAAATACAATAAGCAATGCCTTGGAAAAACAAGAATAAAAAATGCCGAAATCGGCTTGTTGCCGCGACAATGTAGGTTTAATTTTGGAGGCGACACGCCGCGGCGGGGGGGTGGCGGGGAGATTGTGGCGGGGAGATTGAATCAAAAAATTGCCACTTCACGCGTCGCTCATTGCACTTCCAGGCTTTCTATCTGATTGATACACAATAATAACAGGAAAATATGACTGCCTAGGTATAGATAACTTCTAAACATTCGTTATTGACTATATAATATCATAGAGTAGCATTTACCTGCCTCCTCAACTATAACCTGCTTGGTTATTTGGTTTATACAATGTTTTACAGAATCAGCTTCTATACAATATACATATAGAAGAAAATCGTTCTTTAAAATTATACTTTTGTGTTTTAAGTGCAGTGGAATAAGCCATATTTTGTTTTCCCGTAGACCAACTTATTATCAAAAAGTGAGTTAACACTGCCAGCGACCACGGCCATTTTTGGGGTTTCCCGTTCTCTCGAAATTTAAAACTCATCTGATTGAACTGCGTATAATTCTCTCTGTCACCTATCACGCATTGTACTGTTTTGACCCCCATCTCAGGTCACCCCCCCCCGCTAAGGTACCCCAAAAACCCCCCAATTTTTGAAATATGACCTCACACGATGACTCTTTCTAGGTGGGGGGG
>JACEEZ010006905.1:17500-35393 GCA_016584305.1 Chionoecetes opilio
TCCTATAACTCTACTGACTATAACTGTACTAACTATAACTCTCTACTAACTATATCTCACTACTAACTATAACTCTCTACTAACTATAACTCTCTACTAACTATAACTCTCTACTAACTATAACTCTCTACTAACTATAACTCTCTACTAACTATAACTCTCTACTAACTATAACTCTCTACCAACTATAACACTACTAACTATAACTCTCTACCAACTATAACACTACTAACTATAACTCTCTACTAACTATAACTCTCTACTAACTATAACTCACTACTAACTATAACTCTCTACTAACTATAACTCTCTACTAACTATAACACTACTAACTATAACTCTACCAACTATAACACTACTAACTATAACTCTCTACTAACTATAACTCTCTACTAACTATAACTCACTACTAACTATAACTCTCTACTAACTATAACTCTCTACCAACTATAACACTACTAACTATAACTCTCTACCAACTATAACACTACTAACTATAACTCTCTACTAACTATAACTCTCTACTAACTATAACTCACTACTAACTATAACTCTCTACTAACTATAACTCTCTATCAACTATAACACTACTAACTATAACTCTACCAACTATAACACTGCTAACTATAACTCTACTAACTATAACTTCCTACTATTTAGAACATGGTTTTTCCTCACCTCTATGTGTCATCCGTTTTGAGTGTGTTTTTCATTAAATTATCTCTATAGTAAAAATAAATAATTGGAAGAGATTTAAATAGGGAAATAAAAGAAAGTACAGGGAAAAAAAATATAGGAAAGCATAGGGAAAAAAAAAAGACTATAGGAAAAAAAGTAATAAAAAAAAGTATAGAAAAAAAAAGTATAGGAAAAAAAGGAAAAAAGAAAGTATAGGAAAAAAAGAAATAAAAGAAAGTATAGGAAAAAAAAGAAATAAAAGGAAAGTATAGGAAAAAAAAAATAATATAAAGTATAGGAAATAAAAGAAAGTATAGGAAAAAAAAGAAATATAGGAAAATATAGGAAAAAAAAGAAATAAAAGAGAGTATCGGAAAAAAAAAAAATATAGGAAAATATAGGAAAAAAAGGAAATAAAAGAAAGTATCCGAAAATAAAAAATAGAAAGTATAGGGAAAAAAATATATAGGAAAAGGAAATAAAAGAAAGTATAGGAAAAAATAAAAAAGAAAATATAGGAAAAAAAAGGAAATAAAAGAAAGTAGGAAGAAAAGGAAATAATAGAAAGTATAGGAAAAAAAATCTATATATCTCCAAAATGAATTAAATCTCGCCGTGACCTCCAAAGTACTAGTTAAAAATGAACGAACCTTGTCTGAAACTGAGATATTTAAAAGGGAATTTTTATACCATGCCGTAACTTTAGAATACATTTGTTGAGGAATATTAAAGAGTAATGTTGAGAGACGAGCGTGGAGCCGCGATGGTTGGTTGGCGTGGGAAAGCGAGAGGGACTTTGACCTTTACCCGAAGAATCCCGACGGGCGGGCGGCGAACAGGTCCTCGTTCACTTGGGGAAGGTCAGGGCGAGGCGAGGCCAAGGTCGGGTCACGAGATGGGCGCCTGGTGGGTCAGAGCGAGGGATGTGGGTAACTGTCAGGCCGCGTCAGCACTCCCAGACGACCATTAACCTGTTCTGACTTATTTTTTCCCCCTCTCCCGCCTTTTATTTCCATATTTTTAAGTTTTTTTTCGAATTTAACTCACAATTCTTTCCTGTGAGGCCAATTTTTTCCACTTCCTGATTTTTTTCTGTTTTTAGTTTTTTTTCGAATTGTAACCCATTAATTGTAACCCATTAACCTTAAACCTGCCTTTCTTTTTTCCCCCATTCCCTCCATTTATTTCTATCTTTTTAGTTTTTTTCCGAATTGTAACCCATTAATTGTAACCCATTAACCTTACCTGCCTTTCTTTTTTCCCCCATTCCCTCCATTTATTTCTATCTTTTTAGTTTTTTTTCGAATTGTAACCCATTAACTGTAACCCATTAACTTTACCTGCCTTTCTTTTTTCCCCCATTCCCTCCATTTATTTCTATCTTTTTAGTTTTTTTTCGAATTGTAACCCATTAATTGTAACCCATTAACCTTACCTGCCTTTTTTCCCCACTTTTCCTCCTTTTTTTCCATATTTTTTGTTGTTTTTCGAATTTTAACCCACAATCCTTTTCCTGCCAAGCCTTTTTTTCTATATTTTTTATTTTTTTTATTTTAACCCATTAACCTGCCTTGCCTTTTTTTTCCCAATACCTGATTTTTTTCTATATATATTTTTCTTTCAAATTTTAACCCACAATATTTTTCCTGCCAGACCTTTTTTTTCCCACGACCTAATTTTTGTCCATTATTTATTTTTTTTTTCGAATTTCAAACCACAATACTTTTTCGCCAAATAAATTGACTAAAACTTAGGTAAAAAATAACTGTTAACCCCTTCACACCGAGATCTTTCTTTTGCTATATAAAAACATCTGTTGTGGAGCCATAAACTTACGAAAACTAACTGAATATACCGCTAGTGGACAATGATACTAAACAGGTCATATCTATAAAACATTGCTTATATTAACTAAAATCGTCTAATGGTATCCAAATTACAATGGAAATTACGCTCTGGATCTCAAGGGGTTAAGGATGCAATAATCGGTTAACTTTTAAAGATTATTCTACATACATATGGGTACAGTCTTTCATTACAGGCAATAAAGACATGCATAATAATGAAAAAAATAGACTTCATTTACTCTATACATAGCTCTGACCTATATATTCAAAGTCCTTTCACTGTAAAAATAAAAAAAATTCGTTAACTTTATGTATAGATAGATTATATATTGATGTTCAAAGTACTTTCATATTTTTTGGGGGGTTTGTTTGTTTTGGATAAGCTTAATTAACCCTTTAAGACCCAGAGCGTAATTTCATTGTAATTTGACCACCATTAGATGATTTTTAGTGAATATAAGCAATATTTTATAGATATGACCTATTTATTCCCTTGTCGACTAACTAATTTGGTATATTCAGTTACTTTTTGTAGTTTTATGTCTAACAACAGACAATTTTGATATAGCAAAGGAAAGATCTGGGCGTGAAGGGGTTAAGACGTGCAAGAGAAAACTATTATTCGAAACTTTATTTTCCGAGTCACGTGACAACAACACATTAATGACAGGTTCTGATTTACGACTCATTATTTTTATGTCACTTAAAGAATCGATAATGAGAGTTAGGGTGATGGTGTTGTGGTGTTGTGGTGTTGTGCCAATGACGGGTATCGAGTGGGGGAGGGCGTAGTGGTGGTGTTCTTAATGGTGGTGAGTTTCTATATGGTATTTGTATGGTGAGTTTCAATATGGTGTTTATATTCTATATGGTATTTGTATAGTGAGTTTCAATATGGTGTTAGTTTAACCCCTTCACGCCCAGATCTTTCCTTTGCTATATAAAATCGTCTGTTGTTAGCCATAAAATTACGAAAAGTCACTGAATATACCAAATTAGCTAGTTGACAAGGATACTAAACAGGTCATAGGTATAAAATATTGCTTATATTCACTAAAAATCGTCTAATGGTACCCAAATTACAATGGAAATTACGTTCTGGGTCTCAAGGGGTTAATAAAGAAGAGGGGGGGATTACAGAGAGGGGGGTGTATCAAGAATAAAAGAACACAAAGTACAGAACTTTTTGTGGGGAGAACATGAACACCGGATGAACACAAGGTTGGCAGTAGTAACCAACGCAAAAACTAAATAAATGATAAATAAAAAAATAAAAAAAGTAATAACGCCAATTACTGTAACACCGGTAGTTGTGAGTAAATGTTTTGTGGTCGTTTGTGGTGGTGGTGAGGTGGCGTGGAAACTGCAGTATTGAGGAGGATGTGAGTGGTGTTGAAGTACTTATTGTTATTACTGGTGTTGATTGATATGATTGGAGATTCCCAGATTATTAGAAGAAGAAAAAAAACGGTAGAAAATGTTACCCCGATTATTTGAAGATTACAGAAATATGAACGGTAGAAAATGTTACCCCGATTATTTGAAGATTATTAAAAAAATGAACGGTAGAAAATGTTACCCCGATTATTTGAAGATTACAGAAATATGAACGGTAGAAAATGTTACCCCGATTACTAGAAGATTACAGAAATATGAACGGTAGAAAATGTTACCCCGATTATTAGAAGATTACAAAAATATGAACGGTAGAAAATGTTACCCCGATTACTAGAAGATGTGAAAAATAAGGAAAAATGTTACCGTTTTAGAGATACAAAAATATGAACGGTAGAAATGTCCCGGTTACTAAGATTACAGATATGAACGGTAGAAAATGTTACCCATTCTAGAAGATTAAAAATATGAACGATAGAAAATGTTCCCCGATACTAAAATTACGAAAAATGAACTGTAAATGTTACACGTTACAGAGATTACAAATTGCGGTAGAAAATGTTACCCGAATTAGAAATTAGAAATGAGCGGTAGAAATTTACCCGATTTTCTAGAAGATTACAAAATCAACGGGGAAAATGTTACCCCGATTTTTAGAAGATTCAAAATATGACGGTAGAAATGTTGCCCCGATTACTAAATTACTAAAATGAACGGTAGAAATGTTACACCCGATTATAGAGATTACAGAAAAATGAAGGTAGAAAATGTTCCCGATTATAGAATTACATAAATGACGGTAGAAAATTTAACCGATTATTAGGAATTACAAAATATGAACGGTAGAAAATGTTACCCCGATTACTAGAAGATTACAAAAAAATGAACGATACAAAATGTTACCCCGATTACTAGAAGATTACAAAAAAATGAACGGTAGAAAATGTCGCTTGCTTCCTCCCTCTAAATGTGGAAAAAAGGAAAAATAAGTATGATACAAAAAATCAAGTGGGTCATTAATACAGTACGGAGGTCATCGGTAGTAATTATGTTAAAAATAATGAAGATAATTCAATAAAATGATGAAACTATGTTCTTTAACGTGACATATTTTGGGGCAGATTTCCGATTTTTTGTATAATTTTTTTACTAGCAATATTTTATGGCGATCAAGTGGTTGTTATTGATTTTTCGTGATTATTTTGATGGTTGTGATTGGTGGCATTATAGTTGATATTGTCTTGATATTGACACCTGTATTGTAATGTCTTAACCCCTTGAGACCCAGAACGTAATTTCCATTATAATTTGGGTACCATTAGATGATTTTTAGTGAATATAAGCAATGTTTTATAGATATGACCTGTTTATTATCCTTCTCGAAGAATTAATTTGGTATATTCAGTTACTTTTCGTTATTTTATGGCTCGACAACATACAATTTTTTATAGTAAAGGAAAGATCTGGGCGTGAAGGGGTTAACTGACGTGGGAAATTAGTTTTATTACTATGAGTTCGTAAGATAATGGCGTATTGTTATTATTACTATTATTATCATTATTATTGTTATCATTATTATTATATTAGTTATGAAGTCTACTGTGTGATGTTACCGTTTGGGAAGTGTTGGTGATTACTTTGAAGAAAAGGAGGATGAGAGGAAGGAGGAGGAGGAGGAGGAGGAGGAGGAGGAGGAGGAGGAGGAGAGGAGGAGGAGAAGAGGAGGAGGAGGAAGAGGAGGCGAAGGAGAAAGAGGAGGAGGAGGAGAAGAAAGGAGGAGGAGGAGGAGGAGGAGGAAGAAGAGGAGGGGAACCAAGGTCAGTAGGTTTTTCTTCTCATCAGCAGCAACAACAGCTCAAATTCCATCTTCTCTATACGTCAATATGGGAACCCCTTCGTCTCTCTCTCTCTCTCTCTCTCTCTCTCTCTCTCTCTCTCTCTCTCTCTCCTCTCTCTCTCTCTCTCTCTCTCTCTCTCTCTCTCTCTCAGGTGCAAACAAGTTATTACGTTATCACAGGGACGAACAGGAAGAGGAGGAGGAGGAAAGTGAGCGGAAGTGTAGAATCTGAAGTTGTCATGTCTTGCTGAAGGTTGAAAATGTCAACAAAAACTTTCTTTGTATTACTATCTTGACTGTGTGTGTGTCGTGTGTGTGTGTGTGTGTGCGTGTGCGTGTGTGTGTGTGTGTGTGTGTGTGCGTGTGCGGTGTGTGGTGTGTGTGTGTGTGTGTGTGTGTGTTGTTGATGTATTACACTATTAGGCATATTACATTATCTGACAGTCTTAATGAGAGAGAGAGAGAGAGAGAGAGAGAGAGAGAGAGAGAGAGAGAGAGAGAGAGAGAGAGAGAGAGAGAGAGAGAGAGAGAGAGAGAGAGAGAGAGAGAGAGACCCACCCCCCTAATCTTCAATATAACCTCGTATCACAACTACAACCACATTAACTAACTTTACAAACAGATAAAAGTGAAGCTGAGAAACAATATCATAACACACCACCATATAATAGACCCTTATCTCATGAGCGGCGGGAAGAAGACAGTCACATTAACACAACAATCTGGTTTCCTTGACTTGTCCTTTAGTCACAAACAGGATTTTCCAATACACTTCCGCCTGGCCAAGAGACCCGCCAGGTAAAAAGTAAAGGTCACCACGTCAATTAGGAAAGAGAGAGAGATAAATAAGAGAGAGAAAGGGAGTGAGAGAGAGAGAGAGAGAGAGAGAGAGAGAGAGAGAGAGAGAAGAGAGAGAGAGAGGAGAGAGAGAGAGTAATATATATATTTCCAACTGGAGGTAAATATTTGAGGAAAGTATTGGGAGAAGTGTAAAAAGAAAAAGAGGAGGAAGGGATTCTTAACTGATTTTAGGTGTGTGTGTGTGTGTGTGTGTGTGTGTGTGTGTGTGTGTGTGTGTGTGTGTGTGTGTGTGTGTGTGTGTGTGTGTGTGTGTGTGTGTGTGTGTGTGTGTGTGTGTGTGTGCCAAGTGGTAGCCCCGAGGAGAAAGTTCGCCAGATGGAGGAAAAAGGTGGAGGTAAAATAATTTCGCTGTCACATTTTCTGAAAGGGAATTAATCTTTGTGTTATGTGTTGTATTTATTATTTTTGTTATTGCTGATATTATTATTATTATTATTATTGTTATTATTGCTGTTGTGATTACTACTACTACTACTTCTACTACTACTATACTACTACTACTACTACTACTACTACTACTACTACTACTACTGCTACTACTACTACTACTACTACTACTACTACTACTACTACTATTCTCCAAAGTTACACCTACGCACATTATCTTATTCATTTGAAGCTGAAAACACACACACACACACACACACACACACACACACCACACACACACACACCCACACACACACACACACACACACACACACACACACACACACACACACACACACACATCCACACACACGTAAGAACTTTCACTCCGCTTACCTCTCTCTCTCTCTCTCTCTCTCTCTCTCTCTCTCTCTCTCTCTCTCTCTCTCTCTCTCTCTCTTCTCTCTCTCTCTCTCTCTCTCTCATGTTGGTTAAAAAATAGTCCAGAGAGAGAGAGAAGAGAAAGAAATACAAAGGACAGAAAAGTGCGTGAGTGAGCAAGTTGAGTGCATAAGTGAGTGCGTGAGTGAGTCGCAGGTTTTGAAGGGGAAGCAAAGAGTGAGTGTATGAGGCAGGCAGGCAGGCAGGCAGGCAGGCAGGCAGGCAGGCGTGAGAGTAAAGGCAGGTTGCACAGAGCGAGGAGGAGGAGGAGGAAGGGAGGAGGAAGGGAGAAAAGGAATAAAACATGGGATAAGGGGAGAAGGTTGCGAGTTGCGGCGGGCAGTGACGAAATCGTGCAAGAAAAGACAAAAGTGAGACAAACAGTTGTTAAAGAGTGAGGACAGGTGGACAGTTTCTCTTTTCTCTCTCTTATCTCCTCCTCTCTCTCCTCTCCTCTCCTCTCCTCTCTCTCCTCTCCTCTCTTCCTCTCATCTCATCTTTTCTTCTCTATTCTCTTCTCTTCTCTTCTCTTCTCTCCTCTTCTCTCCTCTTCTCTTCTCTTCTCTTCTCTTCTCTTCTCCGTATCGCCTGCCAATTGCCTCGGGTCACACATTTCAGCCAATCCTCATTGAGTAATTAATGGGAGCAGTCGAAGGGGGGAGGAGGTGATTTGTTGAGAGAGAGAGAGAGAGAGAGAGAGAGAGAGAGAGAGAGAGATAGAGAGAGAGAGAGAGAAGGGAAGTACACGAACGAAAAAGTGATTTATTGCACGAACCTTTTGACTCATTCCAAGCGAAGCATTATAAAACACACACACACACACACACACACACACACACACACACACACACACACACACACACACACACACACACACACACACACACACGAAAACACCAAGAGAATGGAATGTATCTGAAAAATGAACCTCAGCGTGTGAAGCCTTGAGGAATGCTTTATTATTTATTTATTCAGGAAAGTGAGTTGGAATTGGCTTCGTATGAGGCTTCAGCGTCTGGAAGCATTGCGTGAGTGAGGCATTGAAGGGAAAGGGAGTCGGGTCGTGAGAATGAAGGGAATCATGAATGAAATTACATCATTGCCGCGGAGAAAGCGTGGGAGGGAGGAAGTGGCCGGTGGGGGAAGGAAAAAAAGGAGGGGAAGGGGAGGAAGGGAAGGGAAGAAGAGGGGGAAGGGGGGAAGGAGAGAAGAAGAGGGGGGGAGGAGAGAAAAAGAGGGGGAGGGGGGGAAGGGGTAGGAAGAGAAGAGAGGGAGGGGGGAAGGGAAGAGTAGAAGAGGGGGAGGGGGGAAGGGAAGAGAAGAACAGGGGAAGGGGAGGGGAAGAGAAGAAGAGGGGGAGGAAGGGAAGAGAAGAAGAGGGGGAGGGGGGGAAGGGGGAGGAAGGTAAGAGTAGAAGAGGGAGAGGGGGGGTGGAAGGAGAGAAGAAACAGACCTCTATAATAGCCTTGTGACAGACGGGCTTCACAGAGACTGGCTGGTATAATACACGGATAGACAGATGCTGTGATTGAGACGGACAGACAGAGATGGATTCAGAGATAGACAGAAAACACACAAAAACCAATGCACCCTACTTATACAGACTGATGGCAGACAGACAGACAGACGGAGAAAGACAGTAATTCCATCCATCTGTCAATACATATACACACATACACTCATACACATACACACGTACATAGATACATACACGCATTTATATATACTGTTATATAAATATTCATGCGTACATACATACATACCTACAGACAGACAGGGAAGTAGTAGCGACGGAAGTATATTTAGGTCAGTAGGTGCAGTGATGACTCTGTGGCAGCCGCTGCGTACACACACACCACACACACACACACACACACAGCTCCTAAATGGCTTTGGATAACTGATCCTGAGAGATATTTATAATAACCTCGACAGATGAACACACAATTACTGTTAAAAGAAAATAGGGAATTAGAGAGTAGAGTTAGTCAAGAGAGAGAAAAATTACTAGAAGTAAAGTAGATACATAGAGACAGTTCATAATAATGCGCACTGTATATAATACACAATGAACAAGAAGTGTAAGTGATTGACACACAAAACAAACTAATACACATTAGCAATCATAAAAATTACATTTAACAACACAACCAACACACACCATAAAATTAAAGCGACGTATATAATATGAAGACAAGAGAGTGGAGAGAGTGATCTGACAGCACACACACAGCAACGAAGACAAGACACAGAAGAACAGTAGATCACAAAAACCAGTACGCCAAAAGTTAGCGTGCTAGTAATACGTTGGAGGAGAGAGAGAAGAGTGTAGGGGGAAAATAGAGGGGGGGGAGGGGAGGAGGGAGGCGCGGACAAAATTGGGATGACGAGCCAGACATGAGGGGTAGAGGATGGGGTGTGTGGGTAGGTGTTGCCGGTGGTTGCAGGTGGTGCTAGTTGGGGGTTTTGGAGGTGGAGAGTGGAGTGTTAGGGGGTAGTGGTGGTGGAGGGGTAGGGTGGGGAGTTAGTCGCGTGTTGGGTGAGCGTTGTGTGTGGGATGGGGGTGGGGGGTAGTGGTTGTGGTGGTGGTGGGGGTTTGTGGTTGTAGTGGTGGTGGTGGTGGTGGTAGTGTGTGGTGGTGTAGTGGTGGTTGGAGTGAGTGTTGTGGTGGAGGGTGTAGGTGGTTGTGGTTGGTGGTGGTAGTGGTGGGAGGTAGGGGTAGTTGGTGTGGTGGAGGGTAGTGGTGGTTGTGGTGGTGGTTGTGGTGGGGGGTAGTGGTTGTGGTGAGGAGTAGTGGTGGTTTGTAGTGGTGGTAGTGGTTGGGTGGTGGAGGGAGTAGAGGTGGTTGGTGGTGGTGGTGGTGGAGGGTAGGTTGGTAGTGGTGGTGGTGGGGAGTTAGAGGTGGAGTGGTGGTGGTTGGTGGTGGGGTTTGGTGGTGGTAGTGGTTGTGGTGAAGGAAGTAGAGGTGGTTGTGGTGGTGGTGGTGTGGTGGTTGTGGTAGTGGTGGAGTAGGGAGTAAAGTTGGTTGTGGTGGTGGTGGTAGTGGTGGTGTAGTGGTGGTAGTGGTGGTGGTGGAGGGAGTAGAGGTGTGTGGTGGTGGTGGTGGTGGTTAAATCTCAGCCGCGTGCCTAGTTTTTACAATATTCGATCTTAAAGTTAAAGTTCCGAAGGTTGTCTTTTTAATCTTTAATCTTTTTACTTCCTTCTGCTAAACTGAAGATTCTCGTCGCATCGTCCTTACCACCGAAACAGAGAAGAAAAAAAAACTACCAAACCACACATAAAAAAAAAAATATCTTTGAGAAGACGCATAATCCGCAGTAAAAAAAAGGCATCTACGCGGTTATAACATTCGACCTTGGAAAACTGTGTTGGAGAGATGAAATTAGTGTGTCAGGTGTGTGTTTTTATTACCCAGGTGTGCACTCAAATTACCTGCCGCACTGTATAGTCCTACCTTACCGTCCCAGCCACTCCATATAAAGTAGAGTTACTTATAGTGGGAGACTCAAAAATGAAAAAAAGCTAAATACGTCTCTGAACTTCCCGCCTTTTTCGTCTATCATCGTCATATCTTATTATCTTATCTTTGTGTTATCCAATGTTTGCTTTGCAGAGGTTTTGTCCCTCCCCCCACCTCCCCTCCCCCCATCATTCCTGTAGATAGTGAAGACGTGAATGGTGTGTTAGTAAGGGAGACAGATAAGGAGGTCATGATAGGGTGCTCGGTGGCTCAAGGTTATCTCTCTCTGTGCCGTAATATTGATAAGGCTTTGTTAAGGAGACTCACTGAATAGAAACCGTGAACATATTGGAACGTTTTTATTTAGTTTTGTTTTTGTTTTTGTTTTGTTGTATGAGTTGCTGTTGAAGAGGAAGTAAATATTCTACCTCCCTAGTGTCTCCTGTGTCCTCTCTTCCTTCTTTATGTAGTATCTCTCCCTTTTGTCTCTCTCCTTGTCTCTCTTCTCCCTGTTTTAGCTTCTTCTTTTAACTCTTTATCTTGTCTTCGCTCCTTGTCTTGCTTTTCCTTTCCTATCTACCGACCGTTATATTACCTCTCCCTTACTTCCCCTCTCCTCCCTCCCTCCCTCCCTCCCTCTCTCCCTCCTTCTCTCTCCCCTCTCCCTCCCCCTCTCCATCCCTCTCCCCCACCACCACCACCACCACCGCCTTTTAGAACCCAGGGCCAAGGGCGTTGCCTCCCGGCCAGCCAACACTTGCGGCACTTGTGGGGATGAGTCTTGGGGATAATCTGCCCCAGCCTCGCGCGTGCCGAAGCTGCAGTCCCGCTAAGCTCCCTCCTACACCTGCTTAATGCGCCAAGTTAAATGATGCCGCTAACTGGTGCACGCCAAAGCCAGACTACACTAACGCACCCCCACCACGCACCCCACCACGCACCCCACCACACACCCTACCACACCCCCACCACGCACCCCACCACACACCCCCACCACGCACCCCCACCACGCATCCCACCACGCACCCCCACCACGCACCCCACCACGCACCCCCACCACGCACCCCACCACGCACCCCACCCCTGCCTCCTCTTACCCCCTCTTTTTCTCGTCCTCCTCCTACTTTTCTTCCTTCTCCTACTTTCTTCCTCCTCCTCCTCCTCCTACTCCTCCTCCTCTTACTGTTACACATCTCCTCCTAATTTTCTTCCTGCTCCGCCTACTATTACTAAATACTACTACTGCCATTTTTTATTGTTTCTACTACTACTACACTACTACTACTACTACTACTACTACTACTACTACTACTATACTACTACTACTACTACTACTACTACTACTACTACTGCCATTTTTTTTTATTTCTACTACTACCACTACTACTACTACTCCTACTATCATTTCTACTACTACTACTATTACTACTACTACTACTACTTGTACTACTACTGCCATTTTTTTTTATTTCTACTACTACCACTACTACTACTACTATCATTTCTACTACTACTACTACTACTACAACAACTACTACTACTACTCCTACAACAACTACTACTACTACTCCTACAACAACTACTACTACCACTCCTACTACTACTACTACTACTACTACTCTACTACTACTACTACTACTACTACTCTACTGCTACTACTACTACTACTACTACTACTACTACTACTACTCCTACTACTACTACTAAAACAACAACTACTACTATTACTACTACTACTACTACTACTACTACAACTACTACTACTACAACAACTACTACTACTATTCCTACTCTACTACTACTACTACTACTACTACTACTACAGACAGGAACCATTACTACATAGTTATTCACCTTTTCATTCATTTCACACTCCTAACGCTCGCCGGTTCAGCCAGTCACGGTGGAGGAGGAAGAAAGGTGATGCAACAATATACACACTGGTCAAGGCCCCTCATCAATACCAGACAATTTCTTTACTGAACGTACAAGGATGTTAAGCGGGGAGACAGACAGACAGATAGACAGGTAGACAGCATAACAAAAGTAACCTAAAAAAAAGGACCTAATATCCTCCTCTTATGTACTTCTGAATGGCAAATACCTCATCCTAACATACACTTATATTTTTTATTTCCCTTTTGTACTTCAACCCTTGAGGCCCAGAACGTAATTTTCATTGTAATATAACCACCATTCAACGATTTCAATGAGTATGAGCAATATTATATAGATATGACCTATTTAATATCCTTGTCCATTAGCGAATTTGGTTTATTTAGTTACTTTTTCGTAGTTTTATGGCTAATAACAGACGCTTTCATATAGCAAAGGAAAGATTTGAACGTGAAGGGTTTAAGTTCATTTAATCCTGTTGGTATAATTATGAGTTTTTTCCTGTATGCCTTGGGGTGAAAATTAAATTGTTATTATTATTATTTTTATTATCTTATACCTCTGAGTGTCCAATGCATACACTAATGACCACAACGGAATGAAAACTCACCTGTAAAAACATTCTGCTCTCCCACCTGTGCCTCATATTGCACCTTTTCTCACCTTAACCTTACTACTTACTTACTACTTACTACTTACTACTTACTTTCTACTTACTATTTACTTACTACTTACTACATACTTACTACTTACTACTTACTACTTACTACTTACTACTTACTTACTACTTACTACTTACTTACTACTTACTACTTACTACTTACTTACTTACTACTTACTACTTACTACTTACTTACTTACTACTTACTTACTACTTACTATTTATTTACTTACTACTTACTACTTACTTACTACTTACTATTTATTTACTTACTACTTACTACTTACTACTTACTACTTACTTACTACTTACTTACTACTTACTACCTACTACCTACTTGCTACTTACTTACTACTTACTTACTACTTACTTACTACTTACTACTTACTACTTACTTACTACTTACTACCTACTACCTACTACCTACTTACTACTTACTACTTACTTACTACTTACTACTTACTGCTTACTACTTACTTACTTACTACTTACTACTTACTTACTTACTACTTACTTACTACTTACTACTTACTTACTACTTACTTACTTACTATTTACTACTTACTACTTACTACTTACTTACTTACTACTTACTACTTACTTACTACTTACTACTTACTTCTTACTATTTTCCTTATTTATTTACTACTTACTACTTTTTACTACTTACTACTTACAAACTTACTACTTACTTACTTACTACTTACTTACTATTTACTACTATTTAACTACTTACTACTTATTTACTACTACTTACTACTTACTCTTACTTACTACTTTACTTACTACTTACTACTTACTACTTACTTACACTTACTACTTCTTTACTACTTACTACTTACTAATTTAAATACTTACTTACTACTTACTTACTACTAGATCGAGGAGGACCGGAGGATCGAGGACCGAAGAACGGAATTTACCACGTGTACCCTCGCGCCTCTTGTAGCTTCCTTATTTTCTTATGTCTTATGTACTTACTACTTACTACTACTTACTACCTATTTACTTAACTTACTACTTACACTTACTTTACTACTTATTACTTTTACTACTTACTTTACTACTTACTAATTACTTATTTACTTATTTACTTACTTACTTACTTACTATTTTTACTACTTACTACTCTTACTACTTACTACTCTTACTACTTACTTACTACTTACTACTATACTACTTACTTATTTATTTCCCTACTTACTACTTACTTACTTACTACTTACTTACTTATTACTTACTCCCTTTACTACTTACTATACTCTACTCTTACACTTACTACTTACTTACTTTACTACTTACTTACTTTTACTACTTACTACTTACTACTTACTACTTACTTATTTACTTACTACTTACTACTACTTCTACTTACTACTTACTACTTACTTACTATTTAAATACTTACTACTTATTTACTTACTTACTACTTACTATTTTATTTACTTACTACTACTTATTTACTTACTTTACTACTTACTCCCTTCTACTTACTACTTACTACTTACTACTTAACTACTTACTACTTACTACTTACTTACTACTTACTACTACTTACTACTTACTTACTTACTACTTACTTACTACTTACTACTTACTACTTACTTACTTACTACTTACTTACTACTTACTACTTACTACTTACTACTTACTACTTACTTACTACTTACTACTTACTACTTACTACTTACTTACACTTACTTACTACTTACTTACTTACTACTTACTACTTACTTACTTACTACTTACTTACTTACTACTTACTACTTACTACTTACTTACTACTTACTACTTACTACTTACTTACTTACTACTTACTTACTACTTACTACTTACTTACTACTTACTACTTACTTACTTACTACTTACTTACTTACTACTTACTTACTACTTACTACTTACTTACTTACTACTTACTTACTACTACTTACTACTTACTTACTACTTACTACTTACTTACTTACTACTTACTACTACTTACTACTTACTACTTACTACCTACTTACTACTTACTAACTTCTATTTTACTTACTTACTACTTACTTACTACTTACTATTTTCTTACTACTTACTACTTTACTTATTTACTTCTTACTTACCTTACTTCTACTTACTACTTACTACTACTTACTACTTACTACGTCTACTTATTTATTTTACTTACTTACTACTTACTACTTACTTACTACTTACTTACCTACTTACACTTTATTTACTACTACTTACTTACTTACTTACTTTACTTTACTTATTTACTTTTACTTTACTATTTACTTACTTACTACTTACTACTTACTTACTTACTACTTACTTACTACTTACTACTTACTTACTACTTACTACTACTACTTACTACTACTTACTAACCACTTCATTTAACTATAAGTAAATACACGCATCTCACCCCTTTACATTTATTGAACATTTATTGATCTTTAACATTTATTGAACATTTATTGATCTTGAACATTTATTGAACATTTATTGATCTTTAACATTTACTGCCTTAACTTATCTACATTTTAACCCATCTGTAGGCTTAACCCCTTGAGACCCAGAACGTAATTTCCATTGTAATTTGACTACTATTAGACGATTTTTAGTGAATTTAACCATTATTTTATAGATATGACCTGTTTAGTATCCTTGTCCACTAGCTAATTTGCTATATTAAGTCACTTTTCGTAATTTCATGGCTAACAACACGATTTATTTTATAGCAAAGGAAAGATATGGGCGTGAAGGAGTTAATAGCTGTTTGAATATACTATATACACATGTGATATTAACTCAAGTACAAATACGCCTAAATATATATCATTTTAACCATGAAATACGGATTATAACACATCGAGTCAATAAGAAAATACTCGTAAGGTAACAGAGGATAAAATGCTTGAGTTACGACCGATTGATTTAACGTTACGCTGGGTGTGAAGGAGGGTGTGTGAGGGTGTGTGTATGTGTGAGGGAGGGTGTGTGTGGGAGGCATATTGAACACTTAGGGGATAATGAGTGTTAGATTGACGGGGGGGGGGTGACGAGGAGTGAGGGGTTGAAGGGGGGGGGCGAGGGGGAGATGGGCTATTAGTTCACTGGAAGGTCGATTGTTTAGCTTCATTTTGTAGGAAGTTGTTCTCTTTTGGAATGAGTTTGAAGGAGAAGTTTGGCCGATAATCGCTGTGTGTGTGTGTGTGTGTGTGTGTCTGTGTGTGTGGGTGTTGTGTGTGTGTGTGTGTGTGTCTGTGTCTGTGTGTGTGTGTGTGTGTGTGTGTGTGTGTGTGTGCGCATAAGCTGTTTCCTATAAAATATTGGTGTTCATGCCGCGTTGAGAAATGTACGTGAGAGAGAGAGAGAGAGAGAGAGAGAGAGAGAGAGAGACTACCTTAACCAAATAAACAGTACAGATCGAAGCAAATATTACACCATTTCTAAAACTTAACAAAAATGAGTATAGACAAATAATAACAACAACCTCAAAACAACACCTCAAGATCCCACCCCGCCGAAATAAAAGACATACCATAAGCGAGATAAATAAAAACCCACCCCGTCTAAATAAAAGACATACCATAAGCGAGATAAAATAAAAACCCACCCCGTCTAAATAAAAGACATACCATAAGCGAGATAAAATAAAAACCCACCCCGTCTAAATAAAAGACATACCATAAGCGAGATAAAATAAAAACCCACCCCGTCTAAATAAAAGACATACCATAAGGGGGAGATAAAATAAAAAACCCACCCCCTCTAAATAAAAGACATACCATAATCGAGATAAAATAAAAACCCACCCCGTCTAAATAAAGACATACCATAAGCGAGATAAAATAAAAACCCCCCCGTCTAAATAAAAGACATACCATAAGCGAGATAAAATAAAAACCCACCCCGTCTAAATAAAAGACACACCATAAGCGAGATAAAATAAAACCCACCCGCCTAAATAAAAGACATACCATAAGCGAGATAAAATAAAAACCCACCCGCCTAAATAAAAGACATACCATAAGCCAGATAAATAAAACCCACCCCGCCTAAATAAAAGACATACCATAAACCAGATAAAATAAAAACCCACCTGCCTAAATATAAGACATACCATAAACCAGATCAATAAAAACCCACCCGCCTAAATAAAAGACATACCATAAACCAGATAAAATAAAAACCCACCCGCCGAAATAAAAGACATACCATAAGCGAGATAAAACAACAACAAAAGAAATTCCCGCGACAAGCAAAAACGAATCTCATCAAACCAGACTTCGTAAACTCCGTGTAAACTCTGGTGTAAACTCTGGGTAAATTCCGCAATCACACAGGCAGTGGCGAGGAGCATATTTCATTAGGTGGTACCGCTCCAGTTCACACCTGAGGGACGTATTACTGTGCCTTGCCACCCCTCCCGCCTCACCTGTGCTACCTGACTAATTACCCAG
>JACEEZ010006906.1:0-12500 GCA_016584305.1 Chionoecetes opilio
TAGAGCCCTAGCGACGAGGAGAAGAGGAGAAGGAGAGGCGACACCTCATCCAGGCGGCGGACGGAGCTCCTTGGCTGGTTGTCTTCTTTACTGACATCAAGTCAGCTAGTCTGGAGTAGAGCTCATAGGGCCTTGGGGGCATGCCCCCAGATGTGGTGAAGGACCAGGGCGTGAAGGTACCATGGTCGACTTGCAGGGTACTACCACTACACTACTACTACTCCTACATACTACTATTACTTACTACTTCTACTACATTCTAGCCATACTACTACTACTACCCTAATACTACTAATACTACTACTACTTACTACTAATACCACTACTACTTCTACTACTACTACTACTTACTACTACTACTACTACTACTACTACTACTACTTACTACTTACTAACATACTAAGACTACTTCTACTACAAAACTACTACTTATTACTACTATATACTACTACTACTACTACTACTATACTATACTACACTACCATTACTACTACTAAGTTCTACCCAAATAACTACTACTACTACTACTACTAATACTACTACTACTACTACTCTTTACTTACTACTACTATACTACTACCATATTACTACTACTACCTATTTACTATTATAACTACTTACTATTATTTTCACCCCCACACTACCTTTTTTACTACTACTACTACCACTACTTACTACCTACCCATCACCACCACTACTACTACTACTACCTTACCATCACCACCACTACTACTACTATACACTACTACTCTAATACTACTTCTTCTACTTACTACTACTTATACACACTACTACTACTACTCTTCTCTTTTCACTTAATACTACTATACTACACTACTTATAATGTGTTCTACTCACCTACTACTATACTTACTAATTACTAATATACTACTACTACTACTACTTGAATACTACCCCCGAATACTACTACCACTATCTACTACCACTACTACTACCACTACTACTATTACTACTACTTTCTACTACTACTTCTACTACTACACTTCTACTACTACTACTACTACATACTACTACTACACTATCTACTACTACTACTAACTTACTACTATACCAACTACTACTACTTACTACTACTACTACTGCTACTTTACTATACATACATATTACATAATACTATTATACTACTAACTACTACTAATACTACTAACTATACTATTACTACTACTACATTACTATACTACTACTATCGTACTACTACTACTACTAATACTACTACTATACTACTACTATACTATTACTACTTACTACTACTACTACTACTACTTACGATTACTTAATACTTACTACTAACTACTAACTTATAATACTACTATACTATACTTTCCTAATACTACTCCTACTACTACTCCTACTACTACTACTACTACTACTACTACTACTTACTACTACTACACTACCCTACTACTACTACGACTACTACTACTACTACTACTACTACTACAACTTTTCACTTTCTTACATACACTCGTCATTTCGTGAGATTGAATGTTAATAAATTGTTTTGTTTTATCTTTGAGTTCATTTCTTTCCTTTTAAGAGGTTGTATTTCATTCTACTCTTCTCTTCCTTATTTTCTTTCTCCTTCTTCTTCAATTTCTTCTTCTATTTTCTTTTCTTCTTTTCTTTTATTTCATCTTCTTGTTCTTACATCTAATACTACGCCATCCTCCTCCTCCTCCCCATTTTCCCCTCCTCCTCCTCCTCCTCTCCCCTCCGCCTCCTCCTCCTCCTCCCCTCCTCCCTCCTTCCTCCTCCTCCTCCTCCTCCTCCTCCTCTCCGCCTCTCTCCTCCTCTCCTCCTCCTCTCGCAAACCTGCCTACACTCTCTCCACGCATGTTGAATCTTAGCTACAATTCAGTCCCCGCCTGTTGACCGACCACACTCCTTCCTCGCTTGGTGACCTGGGACTCTCCCTTAACACCATGTAGTAGTGACTGACCTCCCTCCCACCACCTGTAATTTCCTCCTCCTCTCCCTCCACACCCATCCCCTCCACCTCCCGCCTTCCCCAATCTCCACCCCCACCTCCTCCCCTTCTCCCCTCCTCCCTCCTCCTCCTCCTCCTCTCTCCTCCCTCCTCCTCCTCCTCCTCCCTCCTCCTCCTCTCCCTTTCCCCATCTTCCCTTCCTCCTCCTCTTCCTCTCCCCCTCCTCTTCCTCACCCCTATCCTCCTCCTCTCCACCTCCTCCTCCTCCCCCCTCCCCTCCTCCCTCGGTCCCATCACACTTTAGTACGACAGTGCGTCAGACAAGCCATTGATAAAGAAAGCAATCCCCATACTAGCTATAACAGATTCGAAATCTCTGCCGAAACGTCAGTAGAACAAAGACGTCAAAACTGATCGGGGACTCAATTCATTTCTTGATCAAGCTAGGGAATTCGTGGTCGTGATCCCCCAACACAGAAAGAGGCACTGCATTCCAGGAGCGGTCCCCTGGACAAAATAACAGAAGCCTGCGATGTTTTAACAAATGACGCGGACGCAAACACCCGATCATATTCAGCGGGAACAAATGACGTAAAACAAACCAGATCAGAGGCCCTCCTTACTAAATATCGCAAGATGATGAAACAAATATAAAGTAAAATCTAGTTAAATTCATCGTATTCGGGTATTCTCCGAGGATCAATGCGGGCAAACAGCTTCTTCTACAACAAGGGCCTTCAGCCAAACAATCGTTCTCGCAAATCTCTGTAAACGAAGAACACGGAGTTGAATAGTATAAAAAAAACATTATGGGCCCATTTTTATATAACAACCGTTCTCCTTCCGCAAACGTGGTCTTCCAACTTAAATTCAGTTGGTTCTGCCGACTCGGTAGGCTACTCAATGACGCGTGGTAACTAACTACAAAATCCCAAAAAATTCCCAGGCAGGTAGAGGTTCCGACAACAACTTAAGCTCTAGTCCCGCCAATATAAGTTTCTCGTTCACTCAAAGCACCCCAAAATTTAGTTCCCGCAAAGCCCCCAAATAACCATCCCGATATTAAAGCTTGTATACTTTTAATTGCCCGTAGTATACGTAACCAAAAGTTCATGATTTAGAGGAAATAGTTTATTCAGCAACAATACGACATCATCGGAATTTCTAGGTCATGGATAGATACGGACAAATAGCGATTTGTGGGAATTTGCCGATACAGATGTATAACCTTATTTAAGGGTAGAAAGACTACGAAGAGAGGAGAGGTGTATTATTAGAATATACAGTCCTGCCTTCATCCCCTTGTAATTATCTAAACACGAAAATGATAACAGTAAGTAATTTTCGTTCAACTAAATCGTCATTCTCAAAACGTGTAATTGGACGTGTTTATCGAAATCCACTCAAACAAATACAATAGACGAAGAACTCTATGAAACAAATAGCGGGAAATGTAGTTCTCAGAACGAAAGCGTAATATTTCGGTGATTTTTAAATATTCCCGTTTACTAGTTGGGGGGCTCGCTTACAATACATTCGGGGCACCCACTCCTCTATTCAAATCTCCAAGAAAGTGCTTTATACCAACACGTGGATAAATCACCGAGAGGCGAAAATATTCTAGATCTTATTTTCACAACTAACGAAAATCTTGTCAGTAACGTTAACGTCGGATCCGAATTAGTAGCAGTGACCACCGGGCGATTTACTTTCAGTATAAATCCAGTAAGACAAGTAAGTCGAAAGTAAAGAAAAAGTTCTTGATTATAGAAAGGCAGACTTCAGAAAACTCAAGAATCTTAACGAACACCGATGGACTGTTATCTCAGAAAGTAACGAATAAATGTAGCATGGCATGAATTCACGGTTAGGCTTAAACCTTAGCAATACAATCCTCACTACCGATGCGATATAGGCGATCTTTTCAAAACATTAAACCGAAATGGGTGGGACCCGCGAACTCAAAGGACAGCCTGCAGCTAAAAAGCGTGCATAATGAAAAACACATAGAAACACAAAATGAATGACGGACAAACGCGATCACGACAGACAGAATTAGACGGAAATACGAAAAAACTCATTAAGCAAGAGCAAGAAAAATGTTGAAGTAACGTATTGCCGAAATGAGGCAAATTCAAAAACCCTAAAGAATTATACAGCTATGTTAAATAAGGAAAAAAAAGAATGACGTTCAACCATAGGGACCGTTGGAAATGGAAAATGGCGAACACACAGAAAAGGAAGTATCTATGGGCGGATTACTCTCAAATACTTTTTTGCCATCAGTATTCACAGTGGAAAACACGCAAAATCAACCCATCCCGAAAAACCAGAACAAGGTACTTGGCATAGCTCATTAACCTTTTAGGAAGGACATTGCTCGCGATAAATAACATGAAGATAAACAAAGCTCCTGGTCCTGATAAAATTTCGCCAACGCATTATAAAAGAAGCAAAGAACGAAATAGTAAAACCCACTTTCATCTTATTTACTAAGCATCTTTACTCACCGGAAGGAAATGTACCGTGCGAATGGAAACTCGCAAATGCAAACACCCATATGTAAAAAAGGAAGCAAGTCGCAGCCCGGAAAACTATTCGCCCAATCCGTTTAAAATCAGTTGCTGGAAAATGTAATGGAAATCCATCTTAGAGACAAAATCGTTAAGTTCTTAGAAGGAAACTGACTAATCAAAGACGCGCAGCATGGATTCAGAAAATAAACCGCTCATGGCCTCTAACTTACTTATTTTACAATAGTGTATTCAAAATGTACGACAACACGAGGGCAGTAGGACGTTAGTTTACCTCGATTTTCAAAAAAGGCGTTCGACAAAAGTTCTCATAAAGCGTATCTTAGCCAAGTAAAAGCTCATGGTATAACCAGGCCTCTTTCAAATTGGATAGAAAAATGGCTGTCAAAACGTAAACAAAGGGTGGTAATAATGGAAAAATTCTTCTGACTGGACAAGTGTAAATTAGTTGGGTTCCTCAAGGATAATTCCGGACCTATCCTGTTCTAAAAATACATAAATGACATTGGACGAGGGAATACATGCAGGATATCGAAATTGCTGATGACACGAAACACAAACATAGCCTCTACAGAATCTCAGCGCCAAACTCATACAAAAACGACTTAAAAACACGCTACACAGAATGGTCAAAAACTGCAATATGAATTCAACCTTGACAAATTGGTCATGTTAATACAATCGGTAATAACAACCCTCATAAAAGTAGTTGGATGAACGATGTCCAACTAACAAGTGTGATAAAGAAAAAGATTTAGGCGTGATAATCTCGAAAGATCTCAAACGAATAAAAAAAAAAAACCAAATATAGAGGTAGTAAAAACGCCAAATAAATTGGTTGGCTGTATGGACGAACTTTCAGTTCAAATCTGAAAAAAGTTATACTCACGCTTTTAACTCGCTTGTTCGCCCCCATCTAGAATACTGTGTGATGTTCTGGTTCACCTTATGATAAAAAGGACATAGATAAACTAGAAAAAATACAGCGCAGAGTAACCAAAAGGATACCTAGAATTGCGAAAATTTAAAATCGTACGAAAACGGCTCACAAGAAACTTAACGTATCTCCCACTAAACAAAACGAAAGGATAAAGAGGTGACCTCATCCGAAAGTATTTTAAATCTTCAACGGAATTTAGAACTTTAGTCCCAGAAAAATCTTTTTCATGCTAGACGGTCAAGCTCAACTAGAAACAGGATTTAAAATAAGCAGGAAAACCGGTTTGTAACGAACGAAGCAATACTTCTTCACAAAAACCGTGTTGTAAACGTAGGAAATGGGCTGGCGTTCAGACGTAAGTAAAAAGCAAATACAATAGAATCATTAAAAGTCGCCTCGATAAATATTTCATATCAAAGCCCAGGTGGGTCACTGTTTTCTCGAATAATAAATTTCTCTCGCGGGCCTCTGAAATAATTACTCTCATTGCGTAAAAATGATTGCGAGTCGCCGGTCTACACAATCCATCCCACACGTCTAGACAGCCCGAGTAAAACGGTCACTACTACAAACTTTTGACTGTGACGGGCTGTGGTTCAGTAAGGTCCCTGTCAGTTATGACCACCATAGGGATTTATATACCAGGGGTCACTGCTGCAGGGGGCATTGAAGTGCACACGGCGTCTAAGGTTGGAAAGTTACTACCGCAGTGGATGAACGGAGTTGGGGCCTGATTGACTGCGCCTCCAAGGGAAAGCGCAGCCCAAGGGGCTGCCGCACCAAACCCTGAACTTCCAAACTGAGCCTACACCAACACTAATTAGAACCTCATACACACACAGATAGCCCCGACGTTAACGGTTACCACTACTACTCTCGACCTGTGACGGGCTGGGGTTTCAGTTAGGGTACTGACCAGTTAAGTGACCACCATCGGATTTAATGTATCCAGGGGTCACTGCTTGCAGGAGCATTGAAGTGTACGGCGCCTACATGAAAGTACACAATCCGCAGTGGATTGAAGGGGAGCTGGGCCCTGATTGACTGCTTGCCATCCAACGAAAGCGCCAGGCAAGGCTGCCGCACCACCCTGAACCTCAACACTGGTTCACACCCATTAACAAAACACACATAACATGACCTATCTATCAAAGCACTAAACCTACCCCACAAAACTAGTAGTAGTTAGCCATAGATTACAGTTCAACTTCCTCACAAATTCCATGCAGTTTTTCTATATTGCATGGTATCAAATTCTTTTCGGCCAGCTTCGGCATGGAGTGATGGGTGGGTGAGGAGGAGCCTACTACTTCCTATCCTTTACTCGATTATTCTAGTCGTGTAGTATAGTTAAAGCAAAACCGTCTTGTAAGGACCTAATCGGTCTGTTGCTGTTGTGTTTCCTTTGTATTACTTTGTATTCCTCCTCCTCCTCCTCCTCTATTTTCTACAGACATCAATCATTGCCATGAGAGAAACGTGAGGTACACCATTGCTGTAATGATTCTCTCTCTCTCTCTCTCTCTCTCTATCTCTAGTCTCTCTCTCTCTCTCTCTTCTCTCTCTCTCTCTCTCTCTCTCTCTCTTCTCTCCTCTCTCTCTCTCTCTCTCTCCGCTCCCTCCTCTCCTCTCTCCCTCTCCCTTTTCTCTCTCTCTCTCTCTCTCTCTCTCTCTCTCTCCTCTCTCCCTCTTTTCTCTCTCTTCTTCTCTCTCTCTCTCTCTCTCTCTCTCTGTACCCTTTTATCCTCTTCCTTACCCTCGTTTCCTCTCCCTACCTCCATTCCTCTCGCCACATCTCTCCTCTTCTCCCTTCCCCATCATCTCTATACGTCTATTTGTCCTTATTCCGTGTCCGTGTCCATGGTTCGTGTCCTTAGCCAGTTAATCAAGGACAACGGATGACCCAAGGCTGTTGGTGACTTATGGGTACTTGGTTATCCACACCTGTGATTCAAGGGCAAAGTTACGTTAAGTCAAATAACTAATAACTATAATGATACTGATACTGATAATCAGGATAATAGTCATAAAAATAATAATAATGATAGTAATAGTAATAATAATGGTAATAATTATAACAATAACAATAATAATAATAATAATGATAATAAAAAATAATAATATTGCATGCAAGTCTTCCGAGGTAGTGAAACATGACACGACGTCACCGCAGAGTTTTTCAGCCCAGCAAACGTTCCATTCCTTGATAATGCCCTCTTATCCTTCCCTTAGTTTTCCTTCATCCTATCCTTATCTATCCATTCATCACTCTTAACTCCATTCCCATCCTCGATATCAACCTTTTCCTATCATAGTCCTTTTCCTGTGCCTATTCCCCCCACTCATCACTACTCCCTAGTCCTCCTACACCTTTATTTCCATCTCCAATCTGTAGTCCGCCTCATCTCTTTCCTTTACCCTCCCTTTATTCTCTTGACCTTCTTCTCTTTACTCTCTCTCTTCATTTCTTTACCCTCCCTTTCCCGCTCCCTTCCCTACTGCCATCTCATTCCTTCTCGTCCCTATTACCCCATCCCCTTCCCCTTCCCCTTCCCCTTGCCCCTTCCCCTTCCCCTTCCCCTCTTCCCCTTCCCCTTCCCCTCCTCCCCATCCCCTTGCCCCTTCCCCTTCCCCTTCCCCTCTTCCCCTTCCCCTTCCCCTCCTCCCCATCCCCTTGCCACTTCCCCTTTCCCCGTCTTGCCTTAATCCCCACGAAGATAAAGTAATGGTGTGTGTGTGTGTGTGTGTGTGTGTGTGTGTGTGTGTGTGTGTGTGTGGTGTGACTGTGTGTGTGTGTGTGTGTGTGTGTGTGTGTGTGTGTGTGTGTGTGTGTGTGTGTGTGTTTTGGTGGTACAGTGAGTTACCTAAGGAAATTGTTTTTGTTTTTTCGCTTGTTGAAATGTGAGGGAATTATAGTTTCGAGCCCCCGGATCATTAAGTAGGAGGGGGAAAGGAGGAGGAGGAGGAGGGAGGAGGAGGAGGAGGAAGGGGAGGAGGAGGGGGGAGGAGGAGGAGGGGGAAAAAAGGGGGAATAAAAGGAATACAAAGGATAAAAAAAAAAGGAAAAACACAAACGGGCAACAGACCGAAGGTCCTTACAAGACTTTTTGCTTAATCACTACACTAACAGATAAAAAGAGAAAAAAAGGATGGGAAAAGTAGAAGGCCCTCCCCACCCCCCCATCCCTCCAGCCGAAGTGGCGGAAAAAAAGAGGTGATACCATGCAATATAGAAAAATGCGGGAAATTTGTGAGGAAAAAGTTAAAAGTGTAATTAGGGCCCAACTATACTAGTTTGGGGGGTTTTAGGTTTAGTGCTTGAAGAAGGTCATGTTAGGGGGTTTTTTGTAATGATGTAAAACCCCCAGTGTGGGGGGCAAGGGGTGGTGGGCACCCTTTGCTGGCGCTTTTTTGGGAGGCGCAGCAATCAGGCCCCAGCTCCGTTCAATCCACTGCGGTTTGTGTACTTTCCTGAGGACCCCCCCGACACTTCAATGCCTCGCAGCAGTGCCCCCTGGTACCTTAAACCCCGATGGGGTCACTAATGTAGGACCCTAACTGAACCCAACCCTCACAGGTCGAGAGTAGTAGTGGAACCTTTTAAAATCGGGGCATCTGTTGTGTTATGGGTTAATGTAGTGTTGGGAGGTCAGGTGGAAGTTCGGGGGGTGGTGCGGCACCCTTTCCCGGCGTTTTCTTGGGAGGCGCACAATCAGGCCCCAGCCCCTTTTTCAATCCACTGCGGAGTGCATTTTTAAGTAGGACCCCGTGCATTCAATCCCCCCTGCAGCAGTGCCCCCTGGTAATAAATCCCGATGGGGCACTAAAATGACAGGGCCCTACTAAACCCACACCCCCGTCACAGGTAAAAAATTTTTGTAGTAGTGACCTTTTACTGGGGCTGTCTGAGACGGTGGGGGGGGTTGTGTAGACGCGACCGCAATATTTTACCAAGAGAGTAATTTAAAGGGGCCCCGCGAGAAAAAATTTATTATTCCGAAAAAAACAGTGACAACCGGGGATTTGATAGAAATTTTTTATCGAGGCGATTTTAAAGTTTCTATTGTATTTGGTTTATACGCCTGACGGCAGCCTATTCCATACGTTTAAAACACGTTTGTGAAGAAGTACTTGCTTCGTTCTTTACAAACCCTTTTCCTGTTATTTTAAATCCTTTTTTTCTAGTTGAGTTTGCCCGGTTTTTTTCTTTAAAAAAAAAGATTTCTGGGACTACGTTCGTAAACCATTGAAGTTTTTAAAGACTTCGAGAGGCCCCTTTACCCTTCTTTTTTGTGGGAAAATAAGTTAAGTTTTTTGAGCCGTTTTTGTACGTTTTATTTCGAAAAGGGTATATTTTGTTACTTGCGCGTTTTTTTTTTAGTTTATCTATGTCCTTTTATAAATAAGGTGCCAGAATGCACAAAGTTATCTAGAGGGGGGCGAACAAGCGAGAAAAAAGGGATTTGAGTATAACTTTTTCAGTTTTTAAAAATGAAAGTTCGTCCCCAATAAACCCAAACCAATTTTTTTGGGAAATTTTTTATACCTCTATAATTTGGTTTTTCGGTTTGAGATTTTTGAGTTTTTAAACGCCTAAATTTTTTCTTTATAAAACACTTGTTTTTGGGAAAAATCTTTTCATCACGTAATTTTTAGGGGTTTTTATTACCGATATGTAGTACAGAATTTTGAAAGGGTTTGAAATTCATTTGCCATTTTTTTGACCTTTTGGTTAGGGGTTTGTTTAAGGGTTTTTTTTATGGTTGGCGCTGAGATTCTTTTAGAGGTATGTTTGTGATTTTTGTCATAGCAAATTTCGTTTATCCGCATGGGATTCCCTCGTAAATGTATTTAGATATTAAGAACGGGGATAGGCCGAAAAATGACCTTGAGGAACACCACATTTACACTGGTCCAGTCAAAAGAATTTCCTTTTATTACCACCCTTTGTTTACGTTTTGACAGCATTTTTCTATCCAATTTGAAAGATGGCCTTTTTTATCCCATGAGTTTTTTCTTTGCTAAGGGGACGCTTAAGGAATTTGTAAAAACGCTTTTTGAAAATGAGGAAAAATAGTTATTCCCCCGTGTTTTCGTACTTTTTGAATACATATTGTAAAAATCAATAATTTGAGAGGAAAATAGCGTTTATTTCTGAATCCATGCTGGGGTCTTGATTATGTCATTTTTTCTAAGAACTAACGTTTTTTTCCCTTTTTAAGATGGTTTCCATTAATTTTCCAGCAACTGATTTTAAAACTGTTTGGGGGGGATAGTTTCCGGGTGCGACTTGTTCCTTTTTTTAAATAGGGGTTTTGTGACATTTGCTAGTTTCCTTTCGCACGGACATTTCCGGTGAGTAAAAGACTTATTAAATAAGAGGGAAAGTGGTTTTACTATTTTTTCTTTGCTTTTTTAATAGCGGGGCGAAATTTTTCAGGACCAGGAGTTTTGTTTATTTCTGTTATTTATCGGGCAAAATGTCACATTCCTGAAGGTTAAGAGCTGAGGAAAGTCCCTTTTGTTCTGGGTTTCGGGATGGGTGTTTTTGGTTTTTTTCCATGTGAAGAGATGAAAAAAAGTTTTAGAGTATCCGCCCTAGTACTTCATTTTCTGTGTGTTTGCCATTTTTCCCTTTTCCAACGGTCCTAGGTGACTCATTTCTTTTTTCCTTTTAACAAGTTGTAAATTCTTTTAGGGTTTGATTTTTTCATTTCGGCAATAGTACTTCAAAAATTTTTTTTGCTCCCGCTTAATGAGTTTTTTTGTTTTTTTTCTAATTCTGTCTGATCCGTTTTTTTCTCTTTTTTGTGTTTCAGGGTTTTTTATATGCACGTTTTTTGCTGCAAGGCTGGGGCCTTGATTTTGCGGGGGCCACCATTTCGGGTTTTAAAGTTTTGAAAAGATCGCCTATATCGCATCGGTATGAGGATTGTATTGCTAAGTTAAGATTACCCGGGTTTAATTCAGCCATGTACATTATGTGTTACTTCGAGAAAAATTCCAATCGGTGTTCGTTAAGATTCTTTTTAGTTTTCTGAAGTCGCCTTTTCGATAATCAAAACTTTTCTTACTTTCGATTCGCTTTTTACTGGTTAAACTGAAAGTAATCCCGGTGGTACTGCTACAAATTCGGATCCGCGAACGTTAAATTTTTACAAGTTTCGTTAGTTGTGGGAAAAAAAGATCTAGAATATTTTTTGCCTCTCGTTGGATGACCACGTGTTGGTATAAAGCACTTTTTGGAGATTTGAATAGGAATGTGCCCCCGAATGGTTGTAAACAAGCCGCCCCAAATGTAACGGGAATATTAAAAAACACCGAATATTACGCTTTCTTTGAGAAAATAATTTCAATATTTGTTAAGGTTTTTCGTCAATGTATTTTTTTGAGCTGGAGGGGCGATAAAAAAAAAGGCCAATTACTACCTTTTGAAAAATACGATTTAGTTTTAAGAAAATTACATTACTGTTATCAGTTTTGTGTTTAGATAAAAAGGGGGTGAAGGCAGGACTTATATATAATAATACACTCCCCCCTGCTCTTCGTAGTCTTTCTGAATTAATAAAATTACCCCTGTATCGCCAAATAGCCAAAAAATCCTTTTTTGGTATCTATCCATGGGCTTGAAATTCCGATGATTGTGTATTGTTTTGAAAAAACTGTTCCTCTAAAAATGAAATTTGTTAGTATACTACGGGCAAAAGTAAAAGCTTTTAAAATCGGGATGGGTATTGGGGCTTTGCGGGAACTAAAATTTTTGGGGCTTTGAGCGAACGAGAAACTTAATTGCGGGGGAACTAGAGCTTAGGTTGTTTCGGGAACCCCTCCTGTGGGGGGTTTTTTTATTTTTAGTTAGTTTCGCGTCATTGAGTAGCCTACCGACGTGCAGAACCAACGAATTTAAATGGAGACCATCGTTTCGGAAAAAGGAAAGGCGGGTTTGGGTTTTAAAAATGGTCCTAATTTATATATTAACTCCTTTTTCTTTTCAGAGATTTGCGAGACGGGGGAAAAGGAGGAGGGGGAGGAGGAGGGGGAGGAGGAGGAGGAGAGGGGGGGGGAGGAGGAGGAGGAG
>JACEEZ010006906.1:20000-23946 GCA_016584305.1 Chionoecetes opilio
ATCATTGTTATTTATCATTATTATTATTATTATTGAATATATTTATACTATTATTAGTATTATTATATTTAATAGTTACTATTTATATTATTACTATAAAAAAATGGTATAATCATTACTATGATTGTTATTGTTCTTGTCTTTATCATTATTGCCATCATCATTATGATTATAATATTATCACTTCATATAATTACTAATATTGTCATTATTATCATTACTATCATCATCATTATCATTTTCATTACTTTCATTTTGGTCATTCAAGTAGTTCTTTTTTATTACTTGAAATTGTTAACCCCTTGAGACCCAGAACGTAATTTCCATTGTAATTTGGGTACCATTAGACGATTTTTAGTGACTATAAGCATTATTTTATAGATATGACCTGTTTAGTATCCTTGTCCACTAACTAATTTGGTATATTCAGTTGCTTTTTGTAATGTTATGGCTCGACAACATATGATTTTCTATAGCAAAGGAAAGATTTGGGCGTGAAGGGGTTAAACAGAAAATAGGTGTCAATATATATCACAGGTCCACTCCATCCCACGCGTGACAGCACAGTAGCCAGGCGTCAGGGCCACACTCTTAGAAAAGAAGGGTAGGAAAAGGGTAGAAAAAGGGTATTTGTAGTGATGAAATACTGCTACCCTTTTTCTACCCTTACAAATATACCCTTTCGGATCGACGCAAATATACCCTTTCTCAACCTTCTCGTCTAAAAAGGGTAGATAAAGGGTAGATGAAGGGTATACTCGGCAGCATCTACCCTCCAGCCTGGACACTATAGGGTTTAAAAAGGGTAGTGATGTTGCGATGTAACAATTCTACCCTTAATCCCTTGAGACGCAGAACGTAATTTCCATTGTAGTTTGGGTACCATTAGACGATTTCTAGGTAACATAAGCAATATTTTATAGATATGTCCTTTTTAGTATCCTTGTCCACTAGCTAATTTGGTTTATTTAGGTACTGTTTGTAATTTTATGGCTACCAACAGACAATTTTATATAGCAAAGTAAAGATCTGGGTGTGAAAGGGTTAATATACGATACTATCTGTGACTATAAGCAATATTTTATAGATATGACCTGTTTAGTACCACCCATTTCTGAGAGTGCATCCAGGAGCTTCGGCACCGCGAATTATTGACATGTATTTTGCATTATGAACAGTATTATATCAAATTAAGCCAAACAAATAAAAAAAGTACAGTCACGCAATGTACTTCGCGAACACTTGGGGAGAGGCAATCCCATCAATTTCTCAAATCTTTTCCTTGTCTACAAATGTTCGCTCAGTCTCCTCTTGGAGACCCGCTCCACCCCCCCTAAATAGCCACACCTGTTTCAAACCTTCCCGACTTTATAGCTCCCTGATGAGTAATTATAGTTTTAAATCCCGCACCAACAGCTAATGACAATTTAACAGCTCCCTCCCTCCCTCCCTCTTTCCCTCCCTTCCTCCTTCCATTGAGCCCTTCAACTGGGTCCTTCCTCCATCAGACAGGATGAAGTAACTTTTAAAATATTTACATTCTTTGTTTTCGGAAAAAATAATGGCTATAGCAAAATATATTCGTAACACTGAGAGCAAGGTGTGTGGTGTTGTGTTGTGTGTGTGTGTGTGTGTGTGTGTGTGGTGTGTGTGTGTGTGTGGGTGTGGTGTGGTGGTGTGTGTGGTGTGTGTGTGTGTGTGTGTGTGTGTGTGTGTGTGTGTGTGTGGTGTGTGTGTGTTGCGTGCGCGCGCGCGTAGATGTGTGAATGTAGCCAATAATATTGTTTGGAAATATCTATAATTAAAGTATTTTTAATTTACATTATGTATGTGTATATTCCTCATTGTGTGATAGTGTCAGAGAGAGAAGAGAGAGAGAGAGAGAGAGGAGAGAGAGAGAGAGAGAGAGAGGAGAGAGAGAGAGAGAGAGGAGAGAGAGAGAGAGAGAGAGAGAAGAGAGAGAGAGGGCTAATCTGGTAATTATGGGTTTAACTCCTGCACAAACCAACCACTAAAGACATTTTAATAAGGTGACGTCTCGAGGTGCTAAAAACTTTATCCTTCTTGTGCCTCAAGCAAGGCTTTCTGATCCATTTACATCCTATAAGCTAAGTGGAGATATCAGGGCCAGGACCCATATATAAAGCATGTAGTGGAAATGTGCAGTCACTTAGCCTTCACCAGCACTTCAGTCAGTACACACACACACACACACACACACACACCACACGCCACACACACACACACACGAACTTCGTATTAATATGATTAATATACTTTCTTTAATCAATAGTTTGTTTCACATAATTTTATACTACAAAAATTTTATACTCTCTCTCTCTCTCTCTCTCTCTCTCTCTCTCTCTCTCTCTCTCTCTCTCTCTCTCTCTCTCTCTCTCTCTCTCTCTCTCTCTCTCTCTCTCGCTCACTCTAGAATATACGATCGATTCAAATATGACTAGTTTACTACTGCTATGCCAAACATAGCATAGCAGTAGTAATAGTAGTAGCAGTAGTGGTGGTAGTATTGCCTTGTTTAGCAGTAGGTGTTAATGAATAGTAATTATAGTTTTAAGTCTCGCAATTACACTAATGACAGTTTAACAGCTCTAACAGAGGGAGAGAGATAGGGAGGAGGGAAGGAGTGAGGGACGGAAGGAGGGACGGAAGGAGGGAAGGAGGGAAGGATGGATGGAGGGAGGGAGACAGAAAGGAAAAGATGAAGGGAGGGAAGGGAGGAGGGAGACAGAAGGACCACCAGGTAGGAGGAACAGGTGTTGTAAGAAGCAGGTAAGGGAAGGGAGAGAGGGAGGGAAGAAGGGAGGGAGACAAAAGAGTAGAGGAAGGAGAAAGGGAGAAAGGGTTACTGAAATTTAAGAGGAATGGGAGGGAAGAAAAAGGTGACGTGACAAAGAGAGAGAGAGAGAGAGAGAGAGAGAGAGAGAGAGAGAGAGAGAGAGAGAGAGAGAGAGAGAGAGAGAGAGAGAGAGAGAGAGAGAGAGGAGAGAGAGAGAGAGAGAGATGGGAGAAAGGGAGAAAGGGTTATTGAAATTTAAGAGGAATGGGAGGGAAGAAAAAGATGACGTGACAGAGAGCGAGAGAGAGAGAGAGAGAGGAGAGAGAGAGAGAGAGAGAGAGAGAGAGAGAGAGAGAGGAGCGGAGAAGAAGGGAGAGAGAGAGAGAGAGAGAGAGAGAGAGAGAGAGAGAGAGAGATGGCGAGGGAGGGAGAGATGGCCCCCGTGGGATTAACAACATCCCAGGGGAAGGAGGAGGAATGCATTGTACAGACTTTGAGAATATGAACGATAATTTATTGGAAAATACGAAAAGAAAATGGAAGGAGAGGATCCGAGGCGTGTGTGTTCGCGATTTAGGTGGAGTGACTGTACCAAAGGAATCACAAGTAAGGGCCGGGACAATAATGATGGCCACTGTACTCTTAACCCCTTGAGACCCAGAACGTTATTTCCATTATAATTTGGGTACCACTAAACGATTTTTAGTGAATATAAGCAATATTTTATAGCTATGACCTGTTTAGTATCCATGTCGACTAGCTAATTTGGTATATTCAGTTACTTTTCGTAATTTTATGGGTCGACAACATACATCTTTATATAGCAAAGGAAAGATATGGGCGTGAAGGAGTTAACAGATATACTTTAGCAAATAACAAAAATCTTCCCATTATACCATTACCATTACGTCCCTTTAACCATTAAGTCATCATCCCTGCACTGCAAAACCATTGATTGATATATCCATCCATTTAATTTTCCTTTTAAATACAAGGTGAGCTAAATTAGATACACAATCCTGGGAAAAAGCGAAAAATTGAATAATGTGAAGTGGAAGAGAAAAAACCATTACCTTATCAGAAAGGAAAAGAAAATGATTTAAAATAGAAGATAAAAAGTCCCATTACCTAATCAGAACTATATATCCA
>JACEEZ010006907.1:0-23943 GCA_016584305.1 Chionoecetes opilio
TTTTGCCCTGTTGCTGGTTTATTTTTAGAACGTCCATTTTAAATTTTTTTATCTAATGAAAACAATGTCACTTGGGGGAATAAAGGTTTTAAATACTTTAAAGTTAAATTTTTTAATTTTCAAAAATTCTTACTGATTTATATCGAATATCTTTAAAGTAATCACTATGGATTTTAATTTGACTAAGAAAGTTGACTTCAACTTTCCATACAAAGACGATCACGAGCGGACGGGACTCAGACCGGGGACTGATTCAGACGGACTAACTAGTCAGAGCGAGAAAAAACTAGTCAGAGCGAGAAAAAACCAATGGAGATCGACTAACTAGACGGAAAAAGTGCTAGTGACGCCGCCTATTAGGCTGAGCGAAATTTGGGCTTCCGAAAATGTCCGACTAGCGCTAAGATGGTCTTAGTCCCCTAAGATGGTCTTAGTAGTGTTCGAAATGCCCCCCCTGGCCCACTAACACGCAATTCTTATCACCTACGTCGCTCTTATAATCTTGTTCCTCCCCTTTCCCGCCACTCTCGCGTTTAGTTGTTTACTCTATTTTCCCATTCAGTTTTTTTACATCACCTACTTTTTTTATTCTATGTTAACAGACCACTTACTTTTTGTTATTCTATGTTAACAGACTCATTTACTTTTTTTTATAAATTTTAACGCTGGTGACGTATTAGACTCGTGCCATTGGGTTGTATTTGCTGTCTCCTTTATTGTTATGCTGGCCCTTGTGCAACTAAATAGACTGACTAAATTGGGACTATTAACTGACTATTTAACCGATTATAAATTATGACTGACCCCCTTTATGCGCCTAAAATCGTTTATAAATTAATCAAATCAAATCAACTCTCGCGTCGTGTCCTCACCAGACGGCAGCTCGTCACCACTGTCCACCGCCACACCTGCTGCTCATACGTAAATAGAAAAGAAATGTTACAATCACATTTTCAATAGATAGTGCTAGCTTGGCTCCAGGTCCCCCTCACCGCCGTGAGTATTACCCCCTCCAAGGGGGGGGTGTCACAGGTGCCGGCTGCTCATTGTCGCCTGGTTGTGCAATGTTAGGCATGGTTAGGATTACGTAGCTCCGTAAGGCGAGGGATTACAGGCAACATTAAGAAAAAAAAAAAAGGATTACTGAGTGTTTGGCAAAAAGAAATTACCGTTAAGCTAAAAAGACAAAAGGATTACTGCCAATCTGAAAGACAAAAGGATTACTGCCAATCTGAAAGACAAAAGGATTACTGCCAATCGGGAAAGACAAAAGGGATTACTGCCAATCTGAAAGACAAAAGGTTACTGCCAATCTGAAAGACAAAAGGGATTACTCCCAATCGGGAAAAGCCCAAAAGGATTCTGCCAATCTGAAAGACAAAAGGATTACTGCCAATCTGAAAAAAAAAAAAGGATTACTGCCAATCTGAAAGAAAAAAAGGATTATGCCAATCTGAAAGAAAAAAGGTTTAATCTGGAGCTGAAAAAAAAGGATTATCGTTGAACTGAAAAAAAAAAGGCTTATCTTTGGGGCAGAAAGAGGAGTCAAGGGTTAAGATGAAAGCAAATAATATAATCCTTTAAAATGGCTGCCGTCGTCAGAATGCCTTGTGATTTGCTGAGGTCCATCCGGGTATCTATTTTTTTCCAGCCATGTAACTTCAGTTTCCTCTTGTTTCTTATACCTTGGGTAGGTCAGTACTTGAGGCCAACAAAACTCCCCTCCAAAGCAAATTCTCGACTCAATTTAACTCCCAACAGTACTGTAAAGATAAACTCCAGTCAGCGTATCATATCAGCATATGGCAGGGGGGGGACAGAGTAAAACAAATCATAAAAAAGTTTACCCTATAGTACTCACCCTATGACTGCATCACTCCATCAGCGCCGCCCTTTGCCCGCGCTGCGATGAGTCTGCCGTCGCCGCTGCGATGGACGCTTAACGAGGCTTTACTGTGGAAGAGTCTACAGAATTATGGTGTACCTGAAAAGAACAGTTAGCAACATCCTATCGCCCCTAACGCCTAGGAAAACAGATCTTTTTTAAAACTTGTTGCGAAGAGTTGCTCCAGCGCTGTCCCGCGGCGCGCTGTGGCATGCGGGGGTACTTGGGCTAAAAAAAAACAAGAAAAATTAGTACATTTGCTCATCAACATAGTTCTAAACATTAAAATGCTCTAATGTTCAATAATTCACAACTTATTAATCAATCCTAAGTCCCTCTCTGCCTAGCCTTCCCGGGGAGCCTCAGCCAGGCCAGCCAGGCAGTCTGCCGCCCTGCCACCGACGCGCTGCTACGCGCCAACCGGCTGTTACAACACTATCATGAGGGCTCAACACTATCCCATTGTCTACTTGACCACCAGCGTAACTTACCGAAACGATGAGCAGAACAGGGCGAAGTGGAGAACGGTTTAACTAACTAGCTAAAACACACGCAAACGCACGCAACGCACAGAACGCACACAACCCCGCACCGCGACGCCACCGACGCACACACGCGTCACCGCCGCCACCCAAAGAATGATCTTCCGGCACCCGCACCGCCGCCCACGCCGCCAGCCTCTTGGGCTGGGCGGCCCAATGGGCGTGTGTCTCCGAATCCCTGGCTGATGCATTGACCAACACGTCCAGGGCTCACACCCTCGCGTGTTTCAGCAACAGAAGTATTGGTGTAACACCAGGCTAACGTACTTTACCTGCTCTAATATACGCCTGTGTGTTGGAAAAAAATGAACACAGTGAAAGATATTAAGGAGCGAAGATTGTATATTTGCAAGATCACTTTCGAACACAGTGTAGCTTCCGCTTGACGACAACCCCGTCTTCCCCCCTCCCTCCCCCCCCCCATCACCCCCACGAGCCCTGGCTGGGACTTACGCGCAGCTCACAGCGCAATTATCTTTTTCGAAGCAGTTTCAAAGCCGTGTTTTTGGGACCGCGTGAGGACCAATGAGAGCCACCACCGGCCCAGCCTCTTGGGCTCGGGAATCGCTCTGTGATTCGAATCCCTGACTGAGGGATTGACGAAACCCCGTCCACGGCTCACACTCTCACGTGTTTCACCACGGTATAAGATCAGCTTAACTTTACTTGCACAAATATGTACCTGTATGTTGGAAATAATTATCACAGTGACATAAATATCCAAGGCGAAGATTGCATACATTGCCGGGTCGTTTTCGGACACAAGTGTAATTTCGCTTGACGAACCGAACCTTCCCAACCCCCCAACATCCCCTACCTGACCCCCCATCTCTTTCCTAAAATACCCCCATTCCACCACGGGTCCCCTTCCCCACGTTATGTTCTCTCTATAATTATGTAGGTTACAGCACGAGTATATCTTTCTCAAATCTATAATAATTTGTATTTGATTTGATTTGATTCTGATATTCGCTTATTTTTGTGATTCATATTACTGTAACATTCAATTCACAGCGAATTATAACCGTGAAACAGTAACATGATGCAAGAAGGCAGAAAGACTCCACCCCGGTACACCCTGCCACCGAGACTGCCACCTCCACTAGTCGTCGCACTTTTTTCACTTTGTCTGTTTACTTTGATGTTTAAATCTTGTTCGTTGTTCTATGTAAGGTATCTATGTAGGTTAATTTATATTCATGCTAAATTTTCTGTCTTTGCTATATTAAAGCTTGTTTGTTATTCCATGTAAAGGTATTCTCTGTCTGGTTAGATTTTAGATTCTTGCTATTTGCTGTCTTTGCTGTCTCGTTTTTATTAAGATGTTTTTTTATGTACTAGAATGACGCCTTGTGTGCTATAAATTATATCTATATCTATCTGCTATATATTATAATTATATCAAATCAAGCGACGGGAGAGCGAGCGCTGTGGTGAAGGAGGAACCAGGTTGCGTTTTACCACACACAGTTGGAATCCTTTTACTCCGACTCTCCACTCAGCAGCACGACACTATATGGAGTTAGCAGGATATTCTGAAAACTCGAAAGATTTTTTATTCTAACAAACCTCATAATAATATACGTATAGCGATAGATAGATAGATAAATAAATAGATAGATAGATAGATAGATAGATTGATATATAGATAGATAGATAGATATATAGACAGACAGATAGATAGATAGATAGATAGACAGATAGATAGACATATAGATAGACAGATAGATAGATGGATAGACAGACAGACAGACAGACAGACAGATAGACAAATAGATAGATAGACAGACAGACAGATAGATAGCTGATACACTTTTCCGACGCGCCTTTTTCAAGTTTGTTCTCTAATATATTAATCATTGTTACTTTTGTGTGTGTTTCAAGTGTCAGTTGGAGGCGGGCGTGACGAGATAGATCGATAGATAGATAGTACTTAGATAGACAGATAGATAGATATATAGATAGATAGATAAACAGACAGACAGGCAGACAGATAATACACTTTTCTACTGCACCTGTAATAACTTTGCTCTCTAATATTTTAATCATTGTACTTGTGGGGTGTTTTCAGGTGTCAGTTGGAAAGGCGGGCGTGAGGAGGTGCGAGTGCGAAATCAGGGTGGGGGGGCGGCGCTGTTCCACGCCCACCCACCACTGCCTTCCATGTGCACAGCTTTGGGTTTCGGGCCCGGGGATGGATTCAGCAAACCATTTACGAGGTAAAACTCTGGTAAATTTCCTCGTACCTCCCTGCACATGGCACGACCCTATTCAGCAAACACTTACGATATTGCAAGTATCCTCGTAACCTACGAGTGGTCCCTGTGTCTAGTAGCGTCTTACCAGAAGATTTACCAGACATATTAGCGGGAAGGAACACCAGTCTCCTGTAGCTGATTTCATCATCTAGCTACTTTATAAGGTAAGTTCTGATAGTGATACTAATTTGTGATCATTTATATTGTGTGCAAGAGTAGGGCATGTATACTAATAACCGAAATAAGTTGCAACAGCCCGTGCAATGGACACTATAAGTTACCCTGTGATTGTGTCCTTGGCGGCGATATTGTGTCGTCATTTTAAGCACTGTCTTGATGTTCCACACTGCCACAGTTCATATGGTCGTGTGTGGTGGGGCTGGCAACATGTGGCAGGCAGGTGTGGTGTGTGGTGTGGTGGGGCTGACAACATGGCTCAGGCCTAAGGTGTGGTGGCTGTGGGGCTGGCAACATGTGTCAGGCAGTAGCATCGTCCATTACACATCCTGTCCAGTGTATATATATAAAATATGATATAAACAACAACCCACAGCACCGAAAGTGCAGCGCGTTAGCCGAATACCGTAAGAGTCTCCAATATCGCCTGTGTTAATCTCGCATCACAATTCACCTCCTGTGATTTATGTGTTAACCCTATTTCAGTCAGGAGTCATGGGTCAGGGTCACTAATCCCACGTCCCACCACGTCTATCCATCCCTGCCCATCGCTACGTACATCTCTCCAGTACGTATTCCCGTAGGTGTTTTTTGTTTGTTGGTTAATCTGTTAATGGGCCCCAGACATAACTACGTCACGGTTTGTTTACATCGGTGCATTGTGGGGATAAGGCGGGGTCGCCGCGGGTGGACCTACGAAGGGAAAACTACGGCGATGGAAGAATTCGAGTTATTTTGCGCGAAATTGATATTCCAGGTGCTATGTTACTGTGCTCTGTTCTCGCTGACAACACTATAGAGAAGACCTGAGGTAATGGCTGATGTGCAGAGGCTTCTAAACCAAGAAAACAGAGTCATAACAGAGCCTCTGCAAAAGTAAGCAATGGTAGGTAAGTAATGTGTCCCTACCACTTGCTTACTTCTTAATGAGACTCTGCTCTGACTGTTTTCCTGGTTTAGAAGCCTTCGCACATCAAACCATCACCTCAGTCTTCTCTATGTTGTCAGCGAGCACGGAAATATAGCACCTGGAATATCAATTCGCCCAAAACAACTCGAATTTTTTTCATCGTCGTAATCTTCTCTTTGTAGGCTTACATATTCGGGGGTTATGATGTTTTAAAATACCTTTTTTAAATTGAGCCCCTTTTGTTGTCTTTTCTCATAAAAATTATTTTTTTCATCAGGGTTTTTAATGTTATTTTACGAGCCTAATACTCTTGATCTATACCAACATCCCCAAACCTTTGCTTTGTTTTATCTTTTTTCCCCATCCATAAACAAGTTTGCAAACCCCGGTGACATTACCCCCCTTGCCTAGGGTACCTGAGGGTATGTCGTCTACCGATATTTTTGTCCCTCACAAATCGGGAAAACCCCCCGACAGTAATGGTTAGGTTGGTACCCGGTCATTTCGCCCCAGCCCATTTCGCCACCCCCTATCATTTCCCCCACGGGGTCATTTCGCCCACGGGTCATTTCCCCACAAATGGAGTCATTCCCCCACACTAGGGAGCATTTCCCCACACTATGGAGCCCCTAAGGAGCTAGGATTTAGGTTAATTTTTTTTTAGTGTGTCGAAAACCCCCAACCCCCCGCTAGGAGGTTGGGTTAGATTTGTTTGGGGTTGGGGTTGGGGTGGTTAGATTTGGGAGTTTTTAGGTTAGATTTGGTTGGTTTAATTTAAAATTTGGTTGGGTTTAGGATAGGTTGATTTGGTTAGGTTAGGTTAGCTTAGGTTAGTTTTGGTTGGGGTTAGGTTATGGGTGGGCAACCCCCCTGCTAGGTATTAATTTTGTTAGGTTAGGTTTATTTTGGTTAGGAAATTTTCTTCATTTCGCCCACAAACATTTCGTCCACATGAAAGTAATTCGCCCACATATAAGAGTCAATTGCCCATTAAAGTCAATTGCCAACGGTCCGCCCACGGAGTCAGAAAATTTAACTTCCCTGGCAGAAAGGAATAACCCCCAGAAACCCTTGGGCGAAATGACGGTAATTTTTAGTGTTTCCCCACCTCTCCCATTTTCCCCCAAACAATTTTTGGGAAACCTGTGGAATGGGGGGTTTTGGGGTGGGGAACAAATTAAGCTCGGGGAAAAACGTAATTAAAAAAAGTTTTTGGGGGGGTAAAATTCCCTAACTAGGGGAAAATTTCCCTTTTATTAGAGAAAAAAGCCCAACCAAAATAAAACCCAAACCCAAACCCAAAAATTAACCACCCTACAGGGGGGCTTGACCCACCATAACCTAACCCAACCTAAACCCAAACTAACCTACCCAAAACCCAACCAAAACTATCTAACCCCAAATAACCTAACCAAAACTAATGGTTAATGGTTGATTTGGGTTAAAGTTAGGTTTAGCTTAGGTTTGTTTGGTTATTAGGTTTATCGGGGGGTCAAACCCCTCAGGGTAGGGTTTAATTTTTGGTTAGGTTGGGTTTTTTTTGGTTAGGCAATTTTTTCTAATTTAAAGGAAATTACCCTAGATCTAGGAAAAAGTTATCCCCCCCCTAACAACCTTTAATACGTGTTTCCGCGCTGATTTGTTCCCCCCCCGAAAAAACCCCCATTCCCACAGGTCCCAACTTGTTTGGGGGGGAATGGGGAGTATGGGGCAAACACTAAATTTTTGTTTTTCGCCCCAAAGGGTTTTGGGGGGTTCATTCATTTCGCCGAGGAAGATATAGTTTTCATGTCTCCGTGACTGGATCGGTGGCGAATGACTTTTAAATGGGCGAAATTTACTCTTATTGGGGGCGAATTTATTACATTGGACAAAATGTCTTGTGGGGGGAAAAGACGAAAATTGCCTTTCCAAAATAAAACCCAACCTAACCCCAAATTAAACCCACCCTACAGGGGGCTTGACCCCCGATATCTAACTTAAACCAAAACTACCTAACTAACCTAACCAACCAAACTAACCTATCCCAACCTAACCAAATTAACTAAAAATAACCCAACCAAATCACCTAAAAACCCCAAAACTAACCTACCCTAACCTAACCTCCTAGCGGGGGGTTTTGGGGGTTCTCGACAAAAACTAAAAAAATAAACCCAACCCCCCTAGCTCCTAAGACTCCATATGTGGGCTAAAATACTCCTTTGTGGGGCGAAAAGACCTGTGGGGGAAATGACTCTATGGTGTGGCGAAATGTCATGTGGGCGAAATGACCGGATACCAACCTAACCATTACTGTCGGCAAGTTTTTCCCGATTTGTGTAGGGACAAAAATATCGGTAGACGACAGTACCATGCGGCAAGGATGGGTATGTCACCGTGGTTATGCATATTGTTTATGGATGGAGTAATAAGATAAATCAAAGCAAAGGTTGGTGATGTTGGTAGACTCAAGAGTATTCATTGGCTCGTCAAGTAAACACTTAAACCATGATGTAGCACTACTTATTATGAGGAAAGACAACAAAAGGAACTCAATTAATAAGGTATTTTAATACTATCATAACCATTAATATGTACAGCCTACAAAGAGAAGACTACGACGATGAAAAAAATTCGAGTTGTTTTGGCAAAATTGATATTCCAGGTGCTATATTTCCGTGCTCGCTGACAACATAGGAGAGGCCTGAGGTGATGGTTGATGTGCGAAGGCTTCTAAACCAGGAAAACAGTCACAGCAGAGTCTCATTAAGAAGTAAGCAAGTGGTAGGGACACATTACGTACCTACCAGTTGCTTACCTTTTGACGAGGCTCTGTTATATGACTCTGTTTTTTTTGGTTTAAAAGCCCTCTGCACATCAGCCATTACCTCAGGTCTTCTCTATAGTGTTGTCAGCGAGAACAGAGCACAGTAATATAGCACCTGGAATATCAATTTCGCGCAAAATAACTCGAAATTCTTCATCGCCGTAGTTTTCCCTTCGTTAGGTCCACCCGCAGCGACCCCGCCTTATCCCCACAATGCACCGATGTAAACAAACCGTGACGTATTTATGGGTAGGGTCCATTACCTCACCAAGTAACTAAAGGTACCACACAGTACCACTTAAAGAGATCCATAGGTTGCATGATTAACTACGTCCCTTCAAGACTCTTTTAAGATAGGCAGCCGGGTACCTGGAACTGTCGCCGACCGGAACACTCGCCGCCGTCGTTGAGTGTTCCAATTCTTGATATTACAGGACCCAATATATGCATTTAATCAGGTTTTACCCGTGTTTCTGCATCCAGGGATGAAATACCAGCAATAGCTTTGATCATTTAGGTTAAGATAGGTGCCAATGTCCAGGTTAGGTTAGATTAACCCGTCGGCGAGAGTATAAACCGGCAGCCGAGGAATGGACACTGGTCAGAGAAAGGGAAGCCTGTGACACTATAAATAGTTTTAAAAGGCAGGGACTGAAGGGTTTTTGTAAGAAGTGTGAGGGGAAGTATTAGTTACAGCTAGTAAAAAAGGTAATAGGTAATTCTGATGGTGAATACTAAATTTGTGATCATTTATTTTTTTTTGCAAGAGTAGGGTTATAATGGACGAGAACTTCGCGGGTCGTTTTCAGAGACACCGACTAATTTTTCCTGGCCTACAATAGGTTTGCTTTTTCTAATGGAGATACTTTAGTTTTATTTTCCGAAAACCCATTATAATAAAAATTCATCACCGAATTTTTATGCAAGGTTAAGGTTAGGTTGGGTTTTCACCTATAATGTTAGGTTGGGTTTATACTTAGAGGTTAAGGTTAGGTTAAGTTTCATTAAAACCTATAAGGGTAGGTTAGGTTTAGGTTTCATTAAAACTATAAGGTTAGGTTTGGTATGTTCTATTCAATTTACTTCCCTGTTGTCTGAGACCCTGACTGACGGCCAAGTTTTAGTGCTTTATCTGAGGGGAGATAGTGTTTTAATGGAAACGGCGACCATAAATTCTGTGATGAATTTTTTTTTTTTTTTTTAAATAGGGGTTTTTGCGGAAAACAAAACTATCTCCTTTAGAAAAAGCACCTATTGTAGGCCGTAAAAATTAGTCGGTGTCTCTGAAAACGAAAGCGAAGTCCTCGTCCCATTATTACCGGGGTCGGGGAAGGGGGGGGTCTGGCATTATGTCAGGAAAAGTACAATAGGGAGTTTTGGTTGAAACTGCATATTTACCAATATTTATTACAAGTGGAAATACTGATGGTTAATGGATAGATAAAACTTTACATTTCTTCAGTAAAAACACCAACATTACTGAGGGTAGTGGTTAACTCTTGTTTTATGGCTTATTATTGTGTAACACCAGCTGGGTTTTTTTTGGGGGGGGGGGGGGGGAACCTTTCTCACTTCATTTCAATGTATATTAGAGTTAGGTAAGTTCCCCCGGGTATTATTCCAGAGGGAAACACCGAATTCACTTTGGTGTACGAAACTATTTTTTCAGGTGAGTTTTTTATGTGTTTTGGATATTTTGCTAACCGTTTCTGTCGCAAAATACTTTTTTTTTTTTTACTTGGGTAAAGGTTAAGTTAGGTATAGGTATGGTTGGTTTAGATATGGTAAGGTTAAACGGGTTACGTGGTTGGCTTGGTTAAAACCCGAGCCAACCACGCCAATTTTGGAGCTTCAGCCCCCCCCAAAATGGGCTGAAAGTCGGCACCGACTGGATTGATGGAGTAATTTCCTGTCGTGGAGATGTAAAACGGGCTTTTGGGGGACCATAAACTAACCCTTTTTTTCACTTCATAATAGAAAATAACGGTAGATAATGGGTTCATCATCTAAAATAATAATTAATAAAGTACGTAAGTGGAGAAAGAAAAGGTAATCAACCCGGATAAATATTTTGTTTCATCAAACCAAAACATAAGATAAGATCAAGTAGGCCAGCCCCATATATATATAGGCTAAAATTTGTTTGTTGATTATAGGTGGTGAGCAAAGAGTGAGTGAGAATTTATGGGTTTTAAGAATGAATGTCTCGCCCACCAGTAACAATTAACTATAGCCGTATTACCCATTCATACGCAACCTACCTAACTTATATAGTAGTTATAATATGCAAAACCCACACTAAAATAAAATATATAGGTAGTGAATATTCTTACCATATAAATTATTTTTTAACTATTTAGGTTAAAATAAGCAATGTGGGAGACATCTTAGATAGGGAAGTGATAGGATAGGTGAGTGATAATTGGTAATGTAGGATTTTTTAATATTAGGTTTAATAATTCGCATTCAAGCTTTTTAAATTTCCATAACCTTGGGCTTTTTTCTTATGAACTGTTCGTGCATCTAACTAAAACCTGCCATATCAAACCATACCTATTAAAAATAATAACTTTTTTTCAGCTATCATGGAATTCTTGTGGGCAATGGAACACAACAGGCTGCACTTGGAAAGGGTCTTCAGAGATCTTCTGATCCTCTAGAGTCTAGATGTCAGTGACAACCACCACCTACGGTATTACCACCTACCCTGCCATGATATCCTCCCAGCTCTGTGGAGGAGATTGGGCCAAAAGCTTCCAGACCCACCAATAGGACTGTAGCAATTCCAATCCACACTCAAGTCTTGGTTGCCCTGCACTTCTTTGCAAGTGAATCTTCCAGTGTGTTAGGTGACACTGTTGCTCTCAGTTAGATTACTTAAATTCCCCATACTCCATAATAGGTTTTTGATAAAATTTATGGATATTGGTTGATGTTTAATAAATAAGGTTTCATAATAGGACAAAACAAAAACAGGTTTAAAATCCAACTTAAGTAATGCATGCCTAAAATCAAGTACTTATGTACTATACTCAGGGGTATTTCAAAAATATAACTTTTCTTATTTCATCCACTGCTATTCTAATAACTCCCTCATCAGCTTCAACTATTTCAACTTAATTATCAGCAAGAAAATTATGTTGGTTATGTCTTGCCCTTTTCCTGTTTGTAAAAAAAGTGAGACTACTACAGTGTTTTTAAATCATCATTTTGGAATTGTAAAAATTTTTTAGATATTATAGTTGTAAAGTTTTTTGATCGAAATGTAAGCTTTTGAATTTTAGTTGTACGTTACAAAGTTATTGGAAGTACTGAATCATAACTCAGCGCCCTCGGAGTACATAAAATTAAATTTTAGAATATGCTAAATTTTTTTTTCGTATACCGATTCTGTATGGCCTCACAACGATCATTGACCCCCCCTTAGCTGTACGGGCTCTGGGCTTGCCAAAATCATGGGCTACACAGAAAAAATTTACCTTCCCACCCCCCCCCACCCTCTCCTTTTCAACTTTGTGGTTACGTCACTGACAATGCCATTATGATTTCATTATATGTTAGACATTTTTGAGTAATTCCCTTCCAAATATCACTTCATACACGGTGGAAGAACTATTTTCCCAAAGGCCACCTGCGCATTTTTTTATCTACCCTAAATACCTCAAACCTAAAAAACTGTTTAAAAGCTGTGGGAAAGATTCGTTACAGTGACCCTCGCCATTTTTCAGACGAAACTATATTTTTCTGAAGAATTTTGCTGGTTTTAAGAGAATCTGACCTTTGTTTTTCGTGACAATCACTAGATTTTTTTGTACCCCCTAGACCCCCCTGTAAAAAAACTAAATGATCTAGTGAAAACTAGTAAAATAGTGATCACTAGTTTCTTTCCGATTTCAAAGTAAGATAAAATGGGAAAGAGGACTGCGCGGTCATTTTTTCTTAGACACTGACTAGTTTTTTTTTTTGCCTAAAATTAGTGCTTTTTCAGATATTTCTTATTTTCGGAAAACCCCTTTTTTTTTTATTTTTTTTTTGTCCCCCAAAACCTACGGTTTACGTTTCCATGATAACAATGTTCTCATTCAGAAAAAGCACTAAAAATTGGCCAGGAAATAATAGGCAGTGTCTCAGAAAACAGAGAAGTAACGGAATTGTACGGAAAAAAAGTGATTCCCGCCCCCGCATTCCGCCAGCCGCCGAGTGATCCGCTCTACCTAGAAAATTTTATACAGAGACCCCCAGCTCTGCACCGCCCTGCTTGGGACCATTATTACCTTAACCGAACTGAACCTAACCTCCCCCTCGGCCCCCTGGGGGGGATTATTAAACTCACCCGAACCTTAACCTAACCTAAAAGGGGTTTGGGGGCTATATAATGTCTACAATATGTATATAAGTTTTGAAGGTTATCCGGAAGTTGATTAAAACTGCACAGTATACTGAACAAAAAATAATTTCAGAAAACATAAGTAGTAACGGCGGTAGCAACCGCGCAGTTTTCTCGTCCATTATAACCCAATACTCCCCCTGACAACTGTGGGGGGCGGGGGGGCGCAGAACCTCCTGCTAGTTTAACTAACCTAACCTGGGGGATTGATCACGGGAACCTAACCTCAGTGGGAGGTTTTCGCCCCTTCCCCGATCTCCCTTGAGTTATATTTAATTTTGGTAAATTTCTTAGTGTTTGCCCAGACTCTCCTACTTCCCCAAACAAGTTTTGGGGACCTGTGGGAATGCGGGGTTTTTTTTGGAGGGGAACAAACTATGCGTCGGAAAAAACGTACTTTAAGAGTTGTGTAGGGGGGCTAAAATTCCCCTAATCTAGGGTAATTTCCTTATATCTAGAGAAATTTGCATAACCAAAATTAAACCCAATGTAGCCCAAATTTAACCTAACCTAGCTGGGGGCTTGACCCACCGATAACCTAACCTAAGCTAACCTAACCAAAGCTAAACCCAACCAAATCTAATCTAATCTAACCAAATTAACTTATCCTAGCCTAACCAAATCTAACCTAACCTCCTAGCGAGGGTTGGGAGGGGTTCTCGACACTTCAGTCATCATTCCGTGAGGATCGTCAGGTTCACACGTCTCTGGACCCCCAGAAGAAATCCAATACATTTTCCCTAGATCTAGGGAATTTTTTGAACACTCCTAACTCAAAAACTATGTGGTTGCAATGCATATTTGTTTTACCACAGCCAAATATCCCCGCATTCCCCCAGGTCCCCAGCCTGATTTCTGAGAGAGGGGGAGTATGGGCAAACACTAAAATAATACCTTAATTTCCGACCGGCTTTTTGTAGGTGTTTAATTACTCCTTCTGATAAGAAACAAACGTTCAGTAAAAAACCCCCAACCGATCGTGTATTGGTTTTTTTAAACAGCACATATAGCCGGTTTATGGAACTGTCCCCGAAACGCCAACCGAAAACTCTCGCCGACAGGGGAACACTCGCCGACGTGGGAAATTTTCGGGGACAGTTCCGCTGGTAAGGACCCCTTCACTAACCCTTAAACCCTTTATATTGGTCAACTAGCCAACATAACCTAACCACATAACCTAACTAGAACTAGAATTGTCGCCAGAAATAGGAACACACGCCGACATGAAAAATTGGAACATCGGCCGACGTCCCGGCGAGAATTCCTATCGGCGACAGTTCCAGGTACCAAATAGCTTTACCCTTTTTACACTCGTTTTGCAGACCTATAAATAACAAATAGAAAGGTGAAAAATACTTTAAATCCAGGGGGGCTTTCTTAAAACCCGAGCCCCTGTCCACCAGCAGTTAATGGGGTACCGGGTGTTAGCCGGGGGTTTGTGAGCCCACTCCCGGGGTGGTGCTTCGGCCAACACTAATGCTGCAACGTAGATCACTATGGATCTGAGGCATTATCCTCTAAACAAACAAACAAACCAAACCCAAATTGGTCATGTTAACATACACAAAAAGTAGCCAAATTCTCCACTTTTTCTCCTTGACAGATAATTGGATTGATTTTATTTAATGCCCTAAAAGGTTTTAATGTGCAGATCCTTGACAGATAAGAAGACGAAGAATCATTGCATATGTGTAGAATCAAAACACGGACACATCATATCAAGCTATTTTTGTTGTGTTTTTTTCAGCAAAGTTCATGATTTTTTTTAATAGATTACCTCGTATCAGGTGACAGGCGTGCAAAACGAACCTTTATGATGCACAATAATGATAAATAAGCTCTTGAGACATCATTTACTACAATTATGGAGGTAGGTATCATAGTTCAGTTCAGTTCAGTTGTGGGTCGGGAGTCAGGCCTTTTTCAACGGCACTCCCTGACGTGTTTCTTCTTGCTGTCTGGGTCTTTAATTAGTTTTCTTCTCTTATTCTATCTTATTAGTTTCTTTCTTTTTCTTTCTTCTTATTTTCTCTGTTCATCCAAAAACTGTTGATTGTTCTTTTTGCTTCTTCCACATTCCCCTCTCCGAACAAATACTCCCCCATGAACTTTAAATGAAATTTGTTTGTAAACAAAAGCACGTGTAAGCCCAACACGCATCATGTAAGCGTGGAGATGATTGGCTGTTGCGCGACACGAGACCCCTCTGGTGGCTACCAGCGGCAATGGACCTCGTAGCTTACTAGATGCTTACAATATCGTTGCCGAATACAGTTTTGCCATCTCTCGTAGCGGTCTAGTAACTTCGACCTCGTAACAGGGTATCGCTGGTAAGTTTGCTGAATCCGGCCCCTGGCAGGCCTTGTCTTTCTCACTTCTCGGCTACACCACCTCCCTCGCTCAGCCTTAGGTGCGGACAGGATGGTGGTAGTGGTTGTTGTTGTTGTAGTAGTAGTAGTAGTAGTTGTTGTTGTTGTAGGAGGAGGAGGAAGAAGAGGAGGAGGAGGAGGAGTAGTAGTAGTGGTGGTGGTAGTAGTAGTACCTAGTTGTTGACTGGGCATTATGGTATTATTTCGGTAGTGGGCATTAAGGTATTATTTCGGTAGTGGGCATTAAGGTATTATTTCGGTAGTGGGCATTATGATATTTCGTATTATGGTATTATTTCGGTAGTGGGCATAAGAACATAAGAAAATAACAAAATAAGGAAGCTACAAGAGGCCGTGAGACCTACATGATGTATTTCCTGTTAGTAACTCTACCTACATCCACCTCTCTTCCCCACCCATGAATTTATCCAGACTCCTTTTAATGACCTCAATATAGTCCGCATTGACCACCTGACGAGCACGCTCGGCTCACAACCGAGAAGTCCCGGGTTCGATCCCCGGGCGGAGCGAAGACAGATAGGTGGTCTTTCTTAAAACCCGAGCCCCTATCCACCCAGCAGTGAATGGGTACCGGGTGTTAGCCGGGGGTTTGTGACTCCCCTCCCGGGGTGGTGGCTTCGGCCAACACTAACCTGCAGCGGTAGATCACTATATCATAGTGGCGTAGCTAGGTATTTATCATTGAGCGGGCACCTGGGGGGGGCACAGCTGACTATTGGGGGGCACTAGATGAGCCGAACAAGCCCATACAGCTGGGGAGTTTGGTGGGGACTGGGGACTTACTTTCACTTACAGTGCCAAGACTCCCCCCTTTCATATTTTGCATTCTGACCAATATCAAGAGTATATCTGATGTCGTATGGACTATTAGAAGGTTATTAGATTTTATTCTAAGTGTGTGTTGAGTACTGTAGGGTATCATCCAGTTTTGCTGATGGAGACGAAATAAAGCAAGTCATGACCAAAAATTTAATACATAATATATTACCACTTATACAAAATGGAAATAACATAATTGATACTGAAAATAAAGAAAAAGGGAGCAGAAGTTTTAAAGCAGCAGGCAAAGAATTATTTTTTTCCCAATGAGAAAGTGAGAATATCTCACTTAAGCAAAATTCTTCTGTTCTTGTGGTTCTCAGCAAACTTATCAACAAATACTTCTAAATCAAGGCTTTTAATCGCCTGCTTTCAATTAGAGAGAACTGAAACTCGAGAAATGCATGGTCCTGGAAAATTTTTTTAAACCCTCAAAGTTGGTCCTACGGGTTTTTGGCTCCGCGACTAATTTTTTCAAAAATTAATTTCGCGTAAATTTGGGGGCCCGCATCTAATACCAAAAAATAAAATAGTTCTTTGTTTTTTTTTCTACTAATTATATGGTACATTCTTTTTACGTTTGGAAACGTTCTTAATAGAAATTTAATGCAAATTACTCGCCCGAGTAAAAACTTAATATATTTTTTAAATGTTATTGGGGCTGTAAATTTTGGGGGGATGTTCCACTGTTTTCAAAGACATACTGCTGGGGGCCCTGGCAAACCTTGTCAAAATACAATAAGAAAGCCTTGGAAAAACGAAGAATAAAGAAGCCGAAACGGCTTTTTGCTGCGCAATGTGGGGTTATAATTGTGGGGGCGACCGCCGCGGGGGGGGTTGGGTGCGGGGAAATTGTGGGGGGGAGGTTTTGAATCAAAACATTTGCCACTTCACGCTTTTCGCCTCATTGCACTTCCAGGTTTTTTCTATCTGATTGATACACAATAATAACGGAAAAAAATTACTGCCTAGGATAGAAAAATTTTAAACATACTTAGCCTATATAATATCATAGAGAAAACTTTTACCTCGCCTCCTCAACTATAACCTACTTGGTTTTTTTGGTTTAAAGCATTTTTTTACGATCAGGTTTATACAATATACAAAAGAAGAAAATCTTTTTCTTAAAATTATACTTTTTGTTTTAAATGCATGGAATAACCCCATATTTTTTTTTTTTCAATTTTGACCAACTTTTCACCAAATTGTGATTTTAAAACTGCCAGCTACCACGGGATTTTCGGAGTTGCTTTTTCTCTCAAATTTTGACAACGCAGCAAGTTTTACCTAACCCCTCATTGCCCATTGATTTCTCAGTGTAGTTTTGATTTTTTTCAGAGCGAAAAGTTTCCCTCTGCTGAACTATGAAAGGAAACACTACAAAAATTTTTTTGGCCATCTGTAATTGATTTTTTAATGCAAAAGGGAAAATTGCCAGACATCGGAGGTCATAAAGGCACATATGGCAAAAGCATAATGATCCCAAGGGGAGGGGGCACAGAGAAAAGGAAACGGTGAGGGGAAAGGGGAAAGGAATCGAACATTAACAGTAGGGTTAGATCAGAGGAAGGTGTGTATTTTTTGGGGGAAGGAGATTACATTGGGGAAAAGGGGGCAGGGGGGTTAGTAAGGAAACTCAGGAAATGCCTCTTCATATGGACCAAAAATTCGCACTAAATCTAACAGTGATTTTGGGTTTTTTTATTGTCACTTACATCCTTTTAAACGTCATTCTAACATGCGTTTTGCAGAGTGCAGTCATGGTTAAGATCTTCCCTCTTTGCACGAAAAAGCAAGAATAAAAGGGCCTCTTCCCTTTGCGACATTTCAAGAACCAGTTTTACGGAACCCCAAATTCAGGGTTTTCCCTTTTGCGCCCGAAAAACCTGGGGCCGAGGGAAAGCGCGTGTGACTCATCAAAAAAAACCCCTGAAATTTTTCTACTCACATTGAGAGGTGGGTGCTTGGGGAGAGTTTTTTTCAGTTCATAACAAACAAGGCTCCTTGGGCCCTATTTTCTTATGTGAAGGGTTTTTTTTTCCCCACGGTCGGAGAGGATGTCAGACGCATAAAAGAGGCCCCCTCTGGGTGGGGGGGGCCATGCGTTTTTTCCCCCCGATCTTAAACTTATATGATCCCCTTCACATAGGCTAGCTGATTATATCTCTGTTTTTTTTTTCGACCCCAGAGGAAATTTTTTGGGACCCCCCCGGGGACCCCCTTTTTTTTGGGGGGGCCCCCCCCGCCCCCCCCCCCCCCCCCCCCCCCCCCCCCCTTTTCCTCCTTTTCTCTCTCCTCTCTCTTCTCCTCCTCTCTCCTCTCTCTCTCCTTAAATTGCCTCGCCGCTGAGATGTTTGTAAAAAAAAAACGGGGGATTTTTTCGTTCCATTTTTGACCCGAAACCCAACCCTGAACCCAAACCCAACCCTGAACTGAAAAAATGGTTTTATGCAACTTGGGGCACAAATGGAAGAGGATTCCCGACATTTTCTCAAAAGATAAGAACTCAGTACTTTGTGGATTCGGTGCCTTAATTTTTATAAGTTCACATGCTTATTTCGAAGCGCCTTGGCATTTATGTTTAACATATGATTAGAATAATAGAAAAAGTTAATTGTGTTAATCCTTTTAAAACTGAAATCAGAGTGTTCCCCCTGACTGTTTTCCAATAGAATCAGTAACAACAAAACCGGTGGGTGGTGACCCCCTGGGAGTATTTAAATAAAACTATAGACAAGAAATATTTAAAAAACATGTGTAAAAAAACCGGGTTTTTAATTCAATCCCTTGACGTATAATTTTTCCCCATCCCAAAAAAATTTTTTTACAAAAAAGGTTTTTTTACCCCCATTTTTAGGCACGAAACCAACTTTTTTAAAAAATTAAAAAATATGTAAAATAAGAATTTTTTGAAACAACCCTCGTATAGGAAAAAAATCTCCCCCAGGTCCCCCCCCAAAAGAAATTCGGGAAAAATTTAAAAATTTTGGGCGGTAAAATTTTGTAAATTTTTTTTTTTCCCTTTAAACCCAAAACGCCTTTCCCTTTTTGGGGCAAGGTTTTTTCCGGTTTTTTCCCTTTGGTTTATCTTTCAACATTCCCAAAACTCTTTAAAATATCAAAAAAAAAGGGGCTGCCTTTGGTTTTCTTTTTCAACTTATCCCACAAAGCAAACGGCATGGTCCCCTGCCGTACAAAGGGCCAAAGAAAGGGTCCCGGGCCCCTGACCCTTTTTGGGGGTTTTTTTTTTTTTATGTTTTTTGGGCCCCGAGAACGCGTAAAAAGACACGTCAAGAGGGAAACAATTAAAAAAAAACCAAAAGGGTTTAAAAGCCCTTTGTTTAAGGGGGAAATGGGGGTAATTTTTTGTTTATGTTTTGTTTGGGGGTTTTTTTTAAAAGGGGTCAATTAAAAGTTTTTTATGCAATTTTTTTTAAATCAGACTCGAGGCCCTGCGGGTTTCCCCTTTTAAGAAGAGGAAAAAAAATTTATTGGGATTTTTAGGTCGAGGGTAAAATTCCCCCCTCCGTAAGAAAATTTTTTTCCCTAATAAATCCATGCATCTCCCCCCCCAGTCCCCCCCTAGTGGAACCCCGGTTCCCCCCACCACAAAAGGCAGCCGGGGGGAAATGGGGGGCCCCCCTGGGGGGGGCAAAACCGGGTTCTCGTGGGTGGGCCCCGTGCCCACCCATGCCCCCCCCTAGGGTTACCCCCCCACTGACTACATGGCTTTCCCCCGAGGAATTGGGAAAACCTCTAAACAAATTATAAAAAAAAAAAAAAAAAAAAAGGCCCCTTCCATTTGTGCCAAGTTCCAGGAATCAGTTCTTTCAGTTCAGGGTTGGGTTCAGTTCCTGGTTCTGGGTTCGCGTGTCACAAACACTGAGCTCCATATGACTGGGAGGGGCGATCTCCTCGCGGAGCGCGTGACTTTCGGGCAGCCATATTGAACACCCGGATCGGCGCACCGCACTATAGTCCCAAAGCCTTAATGCTGCACTCAGCTTGTATTTTCTTCCTCATTTAGCAATTATATGTGTATCCTTATTGATAAAGATAAATTGAATTATTACTCTACAATACCTGCTTCTAAATATTACCATTTTGAGGCATTGTAGTCAAATATTGCGTAGAAATAACCTATTCTAATCATTAATCAGTATGCATTGATATATTGGTAAGCCAGTTACCAATTGTTAAGAAATTATATTTCCTTGTTTGAACATTTTTATTTATGAATAATTCCACGGATCCATATGCATAAGTAGAATGAGATATTTAGAAGTGTTATTTAAAAAGAGATTTTTTTTTTAGAATGATAGTCTCTCTCTCTCTCCTCGTCTCTCTCTCTCTCTCTCCTCTCTCTCTCTCTCTCTCGCTCATCTCTCTCTCTCTCTTCTTCGCTCTCTCTCCTCTTCTCTCTCCTCTCTCTCTCTCTCTCTCTAATATATATATATATAGAATATATATATATATAATTATAGAGAGAGAGAGAGAGAGAGAGAGAGAGAGAAGTAGAGAATTATATTTAGAGAGATATTTAGAGAAAGATATATTTAGAGATATATAAGAGAAATATTTAGAGAGATATTTAGTGAGATATTGATTAAGAGAGATATTTAGAGAAAGATATTTAAGAGAGATATTTAGAGAGATATTTAGAGAGATATTTAGAGAGATATTTAGAGAGATATTTAGAGAGAGATATTTAGAGAGATATTTAGAGAATATTTAGAGAGATATTTAGAGAGATATTTAGAGAGAGATTTAGAGAGATATTTAGAGAGAGATTTAGAGGAGATTTAGAGAGATATTTAGAGAGATATTTAGAGAGATATTTAGCGAGATATTTAGAGAGATATTTAGAGAGATATTTAGCGAGATATTTAGAGAAAGATACAGAGAGATATTTAGGAGAGATATTTAGAGAGAGATATTTAGAGAGATATTTAGAGATATTTAGAGAAAGAGATATTTAGAGAGAGATATTTAGAGAGATATTTAGAGAGATATTTAGAGAGATATTTAGAGAGATATTTAGAGAGAGATATTTAGAGAGATATTTAGAGAGAGATATTTGGAGAGAGATATTTAGAGAGAGATATTTAGCGAGATATTTAGAGTAGGTATATTTAGAGAGATATTTTAGAGAGAGAGATATTTAGAGAGATATTGAGAGAGATATTTAGAGAGATATTTAGAGAGATATTGAGAGAGAGATATTTAGAGAGAGATATTTGGAGAGAGATATCTAGAGAGATATTTAGAGAGAGATATTTAGAGAGATATCTAGAGAGAGATATTTAGAGAAAGAGATATTTAGAGACATATTTAGAGAGATATTTGGAGAGAGATATTTAGAGAAAGAGATATTTAGAGAGATATTTAGAGAGATATTGAGAGAGATATTTTGAGAGATATTTAGAGAGAGATATTTAGAGAGATATTTTAGAGAGATATTTTAGAGAGATATATTAGAGAGAGATATTTAGAGAGATAATTAGAGAGATATTTAGAGAGATATTTAGAGAGATATTTTAGAGAGATGTTTGGGAAGATATATTTAGAGAGATATTTAAGAGAGAGATATTTAAGAGATATTTAGAGAGATATTTAGAGAGAGATATTTAGAGAGATATTTAGAGGAGATATTTAAAGAGAGATATTTAGCGAGATATTTAGAGAAAGATATATTTAGAGAGATTTTTAAAGAGAGATATTTAGAGAGATATTTAGAGAGATATTTAGAGAGAGATATTTAGAGAGAGAGATATTTAGAGAGATATTTAGAGAGAGATATTTAGAGAGAGATATTTAGAGCAAGAGATATTTAGAGAGATATTTAGAGAGAGATATTTAGAGAAAGAGATATTTAGGGAAAGATATTTAGAGAGATATTTATAGAAAGATATTTAGAGAGATATTTAGAGAAAATATATTTAGAGAGATATTTTAGAGATATTAGAGAGAGATATTTAGAGAGAGATATTTAGCGAGAGATATTTAGAAGAGATATTCAGCGAGATATTTAGAGAGATATTTAGAGAGATATTTAGAGAGATATTTAGAGAGATATTCAGAGAGAGATATTTAGAAAGATATTTTGAAGATATTCAGAGGAGGTATTTAGAGAGATATTTAGAGATATTCAGAGAAAGATATTTAGAGAGATATTTAGAGATTTTTTCAGCGAAAGATATTTAGAGAGTATATTTAGAGAGATATTAAAGAAAGAGATATGTAGAGAGATTTAGAGAAGATATTAGACATATTATTTATAATATTATATATATATATATATATATCTATAATATATATATATATAATATATATAATATAATATATATATATATATATTATATATATATATATATATATATATATATATAGGGAGAAATTTAGAGAGGGAGACTCGAGAGAGAGATTAGAGAGAGAGAGATTTAGAGATTCTCTATATATCTCTACCTCTTGAAGTATTCTTGTGGCCATTTCTGCAACCATAGGCTGCACAATACACAATCTTGATTGTAATTCAAGAAATAATCTCTAGTAAACACATAGTAGCAGTTCAATCTCCGCGGCTGCGGGGTGTCTCAAGATGGCCGTAAAGTGCGAGAGTGCCGCAATGGTGGAGGCACAACAAACTACGCGGCGCCGACATGAGATCGCCCCTCCAGTTATTCTAGAGCTCAGTGGCCACAAATGGAACGCAAAAAAACCCTTTTTTTTTGTTTACAAACAAACTCAGCTGGCGAGGCAAGAGAGAGAGAGAGATAGAGAGAGCGAGAGAGAGAGAGAAGAGAGAGAGAGAAGAGAGAGAGAGAGAGAGAAGAGAGAGAAGAGAGAGAGAGAGAGAGAGAGAGAGAGAGAGAGAGAACATTAAAAGTGGTAACTCAGCTGTGAAGTGAAGGGATCATATCCTGATTCTGATAAGAATCATCATCTGATCTGATAATCTGAATCTGATCATCTGATCTTCTTATCATCTGATCTGATAAGAATCATCATCACAGGTGGTGGGCCTTCGGCCGACCACCTGTGTTTGGTTGGCCTTCGGCCCACCAAACACAGACTCTCCAGATAGACCCATTACCCACCACCTCGGCCCACCAAACAGACTCTCCAGATAGCCCCTTCTAACTTTCATGAAATGTATGTATTCCCCCCACCCATTCACTCACCCATTACCCATCACCTCCCACCCATTACCCATCACCACACACCCATTCACTCACCCATTACCCATCACCACACACCCATTCACTCACCCATTACCCATCACCCCCCACCTATTCCCTCACCCATCCACCATCACCCCCCACCCATTCACTCACCCATCACCCACACCCATTACCCATCACCCACCCATTCACTCACCTATTACCCATCACCCTACATCAAGGTTTCCTCAATTCGAGAGAACTGGAACCCAAAAAGCCGGGGGTCGCTGGCAGTTTTAACTCACTTTTTTTTATAATAAGTTGGTCTACTGGAAAACAAAATATAGGCTTATTCCACTGCACTTAAAACACAAAAGTATAATATTAAGAACGATTTTCTTCTATATGTATATTGTATAGAAGCCTGATTCTGTAAAACATTGTATATAACCAAATAACCAAGGAGGTTATAGTTGAGGAGGTGAGGTAAATGCTACTCTATGATATTATATAGTCAATAACGAATGTTTAGAAGTTATCTATACCTAGGCAGTCATATTTTCCTTTTATATTGGTATCAATCGATAGAATAGCCGGAGTGCAAGACTG
>JACEEZ010006908.1:0-2500 GCA_016584305.1 Chionoecetes opilio
TTCTACACTTTTTTTTTTTTTTAAAAAAAAAGTATACTTTACTCCCCAAAACTTTCAAAATTTTAAAGTATCTTTTATTTTTTTTTTAAAAACCCACTTTTTTTAAGTAATTTTAAATTTTTTTAACCCCCCTTTTTTTCATGTTTTTTTCCCTTTTTTTTTTTTTTTTTTAAAACCCCCCCCTTTTTTTTTTTTTCTATAGTAACTTTACTAACTTTTCTATGAAAACCTTTCTACCCTTTCTATGTTTTTTCTCATTTTTTCTATTATACTTTATCATTTTTCTATGTATCTTTACTACACTTTTCTATAGTATACTTTTCTATACTTTTCTATAGTATACTTTACTACACTTTTCTATAGTATACCTTTCTACACTTTTCTATAGTTACTTTCTACCTTTCTTAGTATCTTTCTACACTTTTCTATAGTATACTTTACTACACTTTTCTATTGTATACTTTACTACACTTTTCTATAGTTCTTTCTACCTTTTCTATATATCCCTTTCTACATTTTCTATGTATATTTTACTACCTTTTCTATAGTAAAATTTTACTACCTTTTCTATGTATCTTTACTACACTTTTCTATAGTATCTTTACTACCTTTTCTTGGTATATTTTTCTACATTTTTCTTAAAATATTTTACTAACTTTTCTATAGTTCTTTCTCCCTTTTTCTATAGTATACTTTACTACACTTTTCTATAGTATACTTTACTACACTTTTCTATAGTATACTTTTCTACACTTTTCTATAGTATACTTTTCTACACTTTTCTATAGTATACTTTACTACACTTTTCTATAGTATACTTTACTACACTTTTCTATAGTATACCTTTCTACACTTTTCTATTATACTTTTCCCCTTTTCTATATATCTTTACTACCTTTTTTATATCTTTTACACTTTTCTTTTTTTAAATTTTTAAAATTTTTTTAACACTTTTTTATAGTATATTTTCTACACTTTTCTATAGAACTTTATTTACCTTTTCTAAGTACCTTTCTACACTTTTTTTATTTACTTTTACACTTTTCTATAGTAATTTTTACTACACTTTTCTATAGATATTTTTTCTACACTTTTCTATAGTAACTTTACTCCCTTTTTCTTAGAAACCCTTTTCTACATTTTTTCTTTTAAATTACCCTTTTCAAAGTTCTTTACAATTTCAAACTTTCCTTTTTTTTAATCAACTACTTTTTTCATATATTTTACTACACCTAAAATTTTACACACTTCTATAAATTTTCTTACATTTTCTAAGATATTTTCTATTTTTCAAAAATTTTTCTCCTTTTTCTTGTACTTTACAAACCTAAGAACTTTATACCTTTTCTTATTTTTTTTTTTAAGTTTTTTATACCTTTTCTTTTTTTTCCCCTTGACCCAACTTTTTTCAAAATTCCCCTTTCCACCAAAATTTCCTTTTCAAAAACCAACAAAAACCATTCCCAAAAAAAAAAAAAAAAAAAAATTGTTCCCCTTTTCAACCTATTTTTTTTTTTAAAATTTTTTTTTTTTTTTTTGGGTTTTTTTTTTTTTTTATTAAAATTTTTATTTTTTTTTGGTACCATTAGACGATTTCATGAGGAAATAAAAATTTAAAATATAACTTTTTAGTATCCAGTCTTAGCTCAGTTGTATATTCAGTCACTTTTGGTAATTTTATGGCTAAAAAAACACCCCCACCCCTTTCCTCTACCCCCTCCCTTTACCCCCTCTCTCCCTGCACATTTCCTCCCTCTGTCAACCCCTGCCAGGGCCCCCCGCAACCCCTCCCCCCCCCAATCCCCCCCACCCCCCCAGTACACCCAACACCCCCCCTCTGTCTCTGTGTTTCCTGAAAAAGCGAAAAAAAATAAAACCTCTCCAAAAGAACACCCCCACACACCACACACACACCCCACACACACACACAACACCAACACACACACACAAACACACAAACCCCACCCCCCACACCAAAACACACCCGGGGCGTGAAAAAATTGTCGGGAAAAGTTTGATGAATCTTTGAAACAGAGCGAGGAAGAGAGAGAAGAAGGAGAGAAGAGAGAGGAGAGAGAGAGAGAAGAGAGAGAGGAGAGAGAGGAGGAGAGAAAAAAGAGAGAGAGGAGATTTTTAACCCCGTGTTTTTTTTTCTCCTAAAAACTTTTCTATTGTGGCTGTTTTGATGTTTTTTTTTTCGAATTGAGGTAAAACCTTTGTGTGTGTGTGTGTTTGGGGGTTTTGTGTGTGTGGGGTTGTGTTTGTGTGTGTTATTTTTGGTTGTGGGGTGTGTTATGTGTGTGTGTGTGTGTGTTTGTGTGTTGTTGTGTGTGTGTTGTGTGTGTGTGTGTGTGTTGAAGGGGGTGGCATTAACACAACAACAACGAAACTTTCTGTAATACCCCTCTAGCTCATTTACAATTTCACAACACTACATACAACTACTACATACAACTACAACATACAACTGCTACAACTACTTCTACATACAACTACTACA
>JACEEZ010006908.1:10000-17500 GCA_016584305.1 Chionoecetes opilio
GTAAGTATTAACGCTACCAAAAATGTATACATCGAAAAAGTTGTCCTGGCGACTTTAGTGTTATCTACGGAATGGAATGTCCTAACGGCACCCCGGCCCGCCCGCCGGCCAGGTTTGCCAGCCCAATTGTGCTCTTTTTTAGAAAAAGGGTTTGGGGGGCGATGGTCGCGGGTTGGCGGTTTTTGGGCTGTTTTTATTTCAAGTTGCGGATTTTTGTGTTGATTGTCTTCGAAAGCACTGACACTTTGGGACCCGTTCAAAGATAATCCTCAGGAGGATTATCACAACAATTATCGTCAAGGAGGATTATCACGACCGGACTTTGACCTGATTAGGACCTCAGTCTTGACCCCTCACGGTCACATCCTAGCTACTGACATCCCTAGGGATGAGTAATTATATTGACCCGGGGCCCTGCCACACCTTAATTTCATTCACACCTCCAAGGGCCCCAACCCCATTCAGCCTGTCTCTAAATTCTAATATCTAATATCAAACTTCTAATATACTATATAAGGAGAGAGACTCAGGGGGACTGTCAGACCCAGTTACTCTCTACTACAGCTGCCCTGATCAGATGAGGATATAAAATAGCTTGCGTGAGTGACTTGCAAGTTTTCAATACAAGAGTTTAGAAAATACATGGGCATGTCCGTGCATTCATGCATGAAATAACACGTACTGTTGCAATGAGTTTAACCCCACAGAGGAAAAGCTGTCACTTTTTCAAAGGACATTTATTTCCAATGCTGACGATCAGGAAATGTTGATATACCTGATATATAAATGTTCAGAAAAAATACATTGTTGGCCTATACATGAATGGGTATGTATCCTAATATATATATATATATATATATAATAAAATATATATATATATATATATATATATATATATATATATAATAATGTTTTTTATAGGTACATTACTTGTCAATACTTTTTTTTCCTTTTTTGTTATATCTTTCAGTCGCCTTGAGCCTCATACATACACAATAATTATAATATTTTGGGTGATTTTGTCGCGGCTTTCTGAACCGAGGTCGCCGTTTTGGGCTCGTTTTGGGGTGAGATTGGGTGGGAACCGTAGTCTGCGACCTGGCAATCTGTCCCCCACCTAGGGTTTCTGATTTAAAGGGAAAATTTATGAACGGCAAAATAATGATAAGGATTATGATATAATTATTTGGACTTTTGTAAGGCATTTGACAAAGTACCACACGAGCGACTCTTAAATAAGGGTTTGGGCTTTATGGTATAGATGGGAAGGTTCTTCATTGGGTCAGAGCTTGGCTAAGTATAGGCAACAAGGGTTACAATTAATGGGTTCCAAATCTGAATGGGGACTGTGACAAGTGGAGTTCCACAAGGGTCTGTTTTTGGGCCCATTACTATTTTTGATTTACATCAACGACTTGGATAGTGGGATTAGCAGTGATATCAGCAAATTTGCTGATGATACTAAGTTAGGGAGGGTTAATTGATCACAGTCTGACGTAAAAATATTGCGGGAGACTTAGATAAACTTACGAGTGGGCAGTCAGATGGCAGATGGAATTTAATATTGATAAATGTACGTTATGAATGTTGGTAGAAAAAACCTGGTAATAGATACACCATAAGCAATGTTCGCAAAAAAGATCAGAAGGGGAAAAGATCTTGGAGTGAGGGGAGCCCAGACCTCCGACCTAGAAACAATGTTTTTGAGGCCAAAATAGACAAATAGGTATTAGGTTCTTCCCAAAGTGTTAAAATAGAGTGGGGAGTTATTCTAAAGTTTTATCTGGCTCTAGTCGCCTCCCCTAACATCATTCAGTTTTGGCCCTCCATATTACAGGATGGATATAGTGTTGTTAGAAAAAGTGCAGAGGGTGCCCAAAAGAACAAGGGTCGTACTTTATTAGAAGGGATTGATTTTTAAAATTACCTCACCGAAAACCAAAGGTAAGGGGCATCTGATAGAAGTTTTTAAAGTGGAAAAAAGGGTTTTTAAAAGGGGAAGGTGGGAAAATTTTTCGGTTTTTTAACCAGGGTGAAAAAGAATAACGGATCAAGCGGGAAAAAAGCGTAGATTTAAAAAGGGAAATGGGGAAAACGGGTTCACAAATAGGGGGGTTGAAATTGGAATGGTTCAGTAACGTATTAGTGCGGATCTTAGGGGTTTTAAAGGGGAGCTGGAAAAGTCATGGATGGGGATGAAGGGGGTGTAGGGTAGTGTTGGTGACGGGAACTACCACGTTAGCCTCGCGCCTCTGTAGTTTCCCTTTTTTTTCTTTGTTCTTTGTTCGAAAAAAAGGGGTGTGTTGCGTGCAGAAAGCTACACGGGGCCGTGAAACCTCCGGGTATTCCTAAATTTATGGTTATAAAATTTAATAATAGCAATGAAAATATAGCGAGGCTGTAATTTAAAGAGAAAAAATTAAAAGCCCCAAAAAATATAAAACAATAAAAGAAAAATTTACGTGGTGAGGACTACCCCCCCTCCTAGTAATTAAAGTCGGGCCCGAGGGGGAAACCTGACCTGCCTCACCCCTCTACCTACCAAACCCCAAAATCAACCCGTGGAGCCACGATATAATTACGGGGTCGATATAGCTGAATCTTTGGGTTTTCTGGACAGCATACTGGCAAACGGCAATATTCCTCCTCCGAAAAAGATTTTCTAGCAGCCGTTCCCCTTACAGAAACCCTGTATCGTTTTTATTAGGGGGTGGGGACTAAAAACACGGTTTTATTTGACTGCTGGGGTAGAGGGGCACACGGGCTTTGAAACACGGCTCTCGTTTTTGAAAAGAGACTGAAAATCGTCCTGCTGGTTCAGAGGGGCGCTTTTTGTCATGCTCTCTACAGCACTTTCTTCTGCATCTGAAAGTTTCAACTCCTCCCCCCACGGGCCTGTCGTCCCTTGGCTGAGATACCCTCTTTCAACTTCATGCCGTCGATACGACTGATCAGCCACGGTTTACATTACCAGGGAGGAAAACCGTTATTAACCCAGACTGAAGACTCCGGGGAAAACCCCAGGGAACGGATCCACTGTCCCCCCACAGAGTCCACCCCGGGCCCTCCTTTGACGTCGTTTTTTCATTCGGGGTTCCAGTTTCCCCCTCCTGGGAAACACCCTTCACCTGCCCTATCCCCTCCGGGGATGTTGGAGCCCAGAACTTTTAATTAAAAAGTATGACTAATGCTCCGGGGGGCAAAACTATTCTGACAGACCCCGGGGGGGCTCGATATAACAAGAAAGTCGCAGAAAAACGATCTCCTCATCAAAACTGTGTGGACTCGTGTGCGACGAAAGGGCCTCTGCGTCTTCCCAAGATTTACGGTCAGATGGTGTTTTTTGTTCCGACCCCCTCCACACAACCCAGCAGAACCTGGTCAGGACCAAGCACAACATATACAAAAACAAAGGGGCTGCTGCGCTCAAGTTTTTGTTCCTGAAAGCACAATCTTTGGGGTGTCCTCTCACAAGTTTGGTCCCTTGATCACAAACCTGCTAGCCCCCCCTGCCAGCCAACTAGTCCGGTATGCCACCGTCATCGCCAATAACAGGCCCCCCACCAAGAACCCTGGAATTTAAACTTAAAGACGCCTTCCCCCAAAAATTTTCCTGCAGCCGACTTCATATCGAGGGTGCTCGCCACTTCATTTTTGCAACGCATGCCAAAAATCACTTACTGAAAAAGGCCAATTCCTGTATGCGATGCTACTTTTCAACTCGTCAAAAACCATTCCACAACTGTTCGCATACACCCTTTTCATACAACGGGATGAAAGTTTGAGGCAGGCCCCTCTTCTTTTGCAGGATGTCCCGCCGTAGCTCAAGACTACGTCGGTCCTTCAACTATGAAGGCCTCATCCAGCTCTCTCCATCAAAAGGTTACGGTTGATTTGGCAGGCAGTGTGGGCCTTTTCGTGGGGGTTTTCCCCCGATGTGGAGATCCGGGGATGTAAAAATCATGGCGCGGGCTGTTTTAGAAAGGTAGTGGATTGGTTTTGAAAGTGCCATACCAACCTCTGTGCGTGCATAAATACATCAGGCGCTGCTTGCACTACCCTTCCTCCCCAGCACTCCACGAGTTTACATCCATACTGCAACGCACTCCCCACTGCAGCCACTGTGGTTTACTTAAGGGGACAATTTGGATCGAAACTCTACGGGGCCGCGCATCCTGGTCCTTTTTGGTTACCCGGCGGAAAAAAATGATTTTGAAGTGGCACAGCCGCATAAACAACAGAGGGCAACGCCTCACTTTTACAAGCTAATCGAAGTGCTGCCAGGAGGCCAAAGATAGTCACTCTGCAACCCACTTGTTGCCAGAACAAGCTATCGAGATCACTCAAAAATATATACCCGTCCAGGCAAAGTTTGAAAAGCTGGGCAACGCTACACAAACAAAGACATACACTGGCCACCTACTCCGTGCCTGCATAAAATAATCCCCTTCAACACTAATGATGCACCTGTATTATTACTGTATGGAATGTAAAAACCTTTTACATTATTTTTTTATTTTTTTTCTATTTTCATGTCTTAAATAAACCTTTATGTATATGAAAATTTGCATAAAAAATGATTTTAAAAAAACGGTACTATTTTTCACTATCTATATTTTTTTTACTTTTGCACACTTTTTAAAAAAAATACCCATGTATTTTGATGTTTTTATAATTCAGTGTTTTTGAAATACTATTTGCGGGAAGATTTCGTTTTTTCGTCCCTGCCACCATAATCTTGCTTCTACCTTCCGTGCTTTGGGCCCCTTTTGGGCCCCTATATATTGAGTTTGTAGTAGTAATTATATTGCAACAAAGTGATGCACTCCAAACCCCTTTTTTGCTTTTTCGTTGGTCCTGGGCAAAAACCTCGCCCACGCCGCACGCAAAACACACACACCACAACCCCGCACCACACACCACACACACCACACAACACACACACACCACACACACCCAACACAACACCACACACACAACACACACCACACACTTTAAGTCCAGAGTCTACGGGGTTGGAAAATTGCATGGGGTTTTTCCGAAATTTCTTTCTGTAATCTAATCTCTTGAAATGTTTTAGGGACAAAACCCCGTTTAAATTATTCATCGACATGGCCCACCCCTTACCACCTACCCTTTATTTTTTTGCATTTTTTTTTGCCTACCTCATCAAAAATTTAAAGTACAGTTTCGCACCCAAACAGACCACACGGGTACTCCTATAGTTTTTTTTGATAGATAAAGGCCTAATCTTTTGTCACCCTCTTTTACCAAACCCTTTAAAAACCCCTTTGCAAACTGTTTCTTTGGGAAAAACACGGACAAAAAATTTCTAATTAAATAAAGGTGCAATCCGCCGCGCCACCGCCAGTCAGGACGCGGGCCAACCCTCCTCACGGGGCAGCAGTCGGCCCGTTAGGTTAAGGGTTTGGTTTTTTTAAAATAAACCAAACTAAACCCAACTTACCCTCGCTGCTGTCCTGAGGGGAATGGACTGGGAGAGGGGCTCGTCCTGCGGTCTAAACGGGGCTTGGCGACGGGGAGCCCTTTTTTTTCTTATTTGATAATTTTGTCCGTGTTTTTTACAAAGGTAAAAGCTTCCAGAGGTTTAAGGTTATAAACGCATTGAAAAAGTTTTTTGTCCATATGGGAGTAATCGAGATAACAGAAGCGATAAAACAAAAATTTCCTTATGGGAGATCCCACCACAACATGGTATATGGTGGGATTTTGCCCCCTAAAAAACAAATTTTTAACCCGACTTTAACAGAAAATCTCTTTAAAAAACAATAAAAGGGCGTCAAATTTTTAAAGGGGGGTGGAGGGAAAAAGGGAGGTATGGGGGGGGAAAAGGAAGGGATAAGAAGAGGACAGTAAGAACGTTAACAAAACTTTCCTATAGTGGGAGATCCCACCACCAAAAACCGCCCACTGCCCGGGGGCAGCATCGGCGGGGTTTGGTGGGGTCAATCCTAAAAATCAATTTCTAAAACCAAAAGACATCGACAAAATTCTTAAAAAAAATAAAAACAATTTCTTAGCCCTTTTGTTAATACCTGCGTGTATAGTAGGGATATCTATCCTACCTCGAATGCGTCCTCCGCTCGAAAAGTCTTCGCTCGAACGTCTTTTGCTCGAAAAGTCATTCGCTCGAAAGGGCTGTAACCCTAAACCTTTTTCCCCCATTCGTCCTCCCTCTCCCCCCTTTCGTTCCTAAATAGCATAAGTGAGGAGTAAATTTTGGCAGATGTTATAGAAAAATATTGGCAAAAATTTGGGTCCCCTCTCCTTCCCTACTTTTTTTTTTTTCCTTCTTACTTCCTTTTTTTTTCCTTCTTTCCTTTTCCCTTTCTTTTTTCCCTTTCTTCCTACCTTCCCCGCTTCCTACCTTCTTCCTTTCCCTTTCCCTTTTTTCCTTCCTTTTTTTCTCCCTATCTTTTTTTCTCCATTTTCTTCCTACCCTTTCCCCGCTTCCTACCTTCCTTCCTTCCTTCCTTTCTTCCTTCCCTTTTTTTCTTCCTTCCTTTTTTTCTCCCTTCTTCCTACCTTCCCCGCTTCCCACCCTTTCCCTTTCCTTCCCTTCCCTTTTTTCCTTCCTTTCTTTCTCCCATCTTTCTTTCCCATTGCTTCCTACCTTCCCTGCTTCCCTACCTTCCTTCCTTCCCTTCCTTCTTTCCTTCCTTTCTTTCTCCCTTCCTTTCTTTCTCCCTTGCTTCCCTTTCCCTTTCCCCGCTTCCTACCTTTCCCTTTCCTTCCTTCCTTCCTTTTTTTCCTTCCTTTCTTTCTCCCTTCTTTTTTTTCCCCTTCCTTCCTTCCTTCCCCTTTCCTTCCCCCCCTTCCTTTCCTTTCCCTTCCTTCTTCCTTCTTCCTTTCTTTTATTCCTTTTCCTTCCTTGACCATTTTATGTCTTTTCTACTTTATACCTCCACTCCCCTTTCTTTTCTTACTCTTTTCCCAATTTTTTTTAACACAGATCCTTCCACTTCCCTTTTCTAATTTTTTCATCTCTCTCCCCCTTTTCTCTCTCTCTCTCATCTCCTCTCTCTCCCTCTCTCTCTCTTTTTCTCTCTCTCTCTCTCTCTTCTCTCTTCTCCTCTCCTCTCTCTTCTCTCTCTCCCATCTCCTCTCTCTCTTCTCTCACAGCTTTTCAGACATGGGAAAGATCTTCCTCCGTTTTCCCTTCCCTTCCCCTTCCCTTCCCCCTTCCCTTTCCCCTTCCCCCTCCTTCTTCCCCTTCCCCCCCTCCGGAGCCTCCCAGGGAATGGCTGAAGGGTGTGGACATGTACCGGGAATCGAACTATCGTCTTTATCGCCTTCACGATTTTTTTACCACGAAACTGATGTAAACAAAGCAATGGAAGTATTAAAGAGAAGAAGAAAAGAGAGAGAGAGAGAGAGAGAGAGAGAGAGAGAGAGAGAGAGAGAGAGAGAGAGAGAGAGGAGAGAGAGAGAGAGAGAGAGAGAGAGAGAGAGAGAGAGAGAGAGAGAGACTACTGGTCT
>JACEEZ010006908.1:34472-54472 GCA_016584305.1 Chionoecetes opilio
TGGGGGGAGACATGAGTGTGGGATGAGATCGAGAGATGCCAGTCAAAGCAGCTGACCACCGCTCAGACGGCCGCCGGAATCTCTTCCATTTTAAGTGTGCTCTAACACTGGCCCTTCTGCGCTCTTGGTATGATGCCCAGAAGGGGAGGGAAAAACCTAACCCTCTTCTCAGCCTCAAACCAGCTGTCTTCCCACCATCCCGCTTGAGTCTCACAGCAGCCTGCATGGAGTGACCGCCACGGGACATTTCCATCAAAGTCTTCTCATGGCCCCAGTGTTCGCTGCTGCCTGAGCTTTGTGTGAAACTTGACAAGCAGGGAAAGGAAAGTCAGAGCGTGGCAACATCACCTCGCCGGTGCAAGTGTGCCTTATACGTCCTTACTGATATCCACAAGTGTTACATCTCCTTCATGCTCCGTAACGTCGATTCTTGCCGCCATATCAGGTCGATGAGGAATGTGTGGTCTTTTAGTGGATCTGCAGCGTGACCTGCGTTGCCCGACTCTTGTGGTCCATTCCATGTGGCGCTTGATCACAATGGTGCCCCAGAATCATCACCTGGGACTGCCTCATCGTGGCTCTGGCGGCACGCGTCCCAGGGTTGAAAAGAACACCTTATTTTTTCCCCTACACACGTGTTGCCCACCCATGTTACTGCAACCCTCTCATCCATCCCCCTCATCCATCACCCCCATCCATCACCCACATCCATCATCCTCACCTTATTTCCTTCCTTCCTCAGTTCCTCATTCCCTCATGTCTGTATATTATGTTTTTTTTTTTTCCTGTATGCCTTCGGGTGAAAATAAAACTTATATTATTATTATTATTATTATTATTATTATTTCCTTCCTTCCTCAGACTGACCATGACGGCGGCGGTTGCGGGCGTGGGCGTGGAGCTGGCGGGCGGGGGCGTGGGTGGGCGTGAGGAGCCGGAAGACCCCGCCCCCGGGCCGAGCGAGGGTGTCACCCCCCTCATGTACGCGTGTCAGCAAGGGCGCGACCACACCGTCAGACAGATTATCCACAGGAAGGTATGTCTCTCTCTCTCTCTCTCTCTCTCTCTCTCTCTCTCTCTCTCTCTCTCTCTCTCTCTCTCTCTCTTCGTCACCACACTCATGACCTAAATTCACTTCCGTCACGACAATATTGATTCACCAAACACTGAATATCAAGTCGATTTTGAATGTAACTATAGCCTCTTTCTCCTCTCTCTCTCTTCCCCTTCCTTCTCCCTCCTACATTTCCCTCCATCCTTCCCTTCTTTTCCTTCTCTCTATTTCCTCCATACCTCCATCATACCTTCATCATACCTTTTGTGTCTTCTCCGTTCCTCCTTCTCCTCCTCCACCTCTTCCTTTCCTTCCTTCTGCTCTCTACCTCCCCTTCGCTCACTTTCACTTCTAACTCCCTCTCTCCCTCCCTTCCTTCTTCTACTCTGTCTCCACCTACACCTTCTCCCTCTCCCTTTCTTCTCTCCCCCTCTTCATTCTATTTTTCTCCTTCCCTCTCCCTTTCTTTCCTCTTGGTTATTTACACCCTAGAAACACTGTTATAATGGAATCAATTGTGTGTGTGTGTGTGTGTGTGTGTGTGTGTGTGTGTGTGTGTGTGTGTGTGTGTGTGTGTGTGTGTGTGTGTGTGTGTGTGTGTGTATGTGTGTGTTGAAATACTTCTTCCTTCTCACCTCCCCTCTTTCACCTTCTACTTCTTTATGTTATGTTCCCGCATGCCAGTAAGATACGTAGTTTGATATAATAAACAGAGTTATAAAGCTTGAATAGATCCATAGCTATTCGTGTAACCTTTGCAATCTATAAATAATAATATATCTATAATAATATAAGCGAAAGTGTGTCTGTCTGCCTGTGTGTGTGTGTGTCCGCGATAGGTGCCGCCCCCCGTGGCACAATCCCATCATATGGCACAGTTTTGGAACCAGCTCGACCAGGGGCACATTATAAGCCCACTTATAGGATGATCCGATCACTTTTTTTTTTTTTTTAGCAGCCTATTAGCGAGAATTGTGAAAAAAAAGTGGGTTGCGAGAATTGAGGAAACCTTGATGTAGGGTGATGGGTAATGGGTGAGTGAATGGGTGGGGTGATGGGTAATGGGTGTGGGGTGATGGGTGAGTGAATGGGTGGGGGGTGATGGGTGATGGGTGAGGGAATAGGTGGGGGGTGATGGGTAATGGGTGAGTGAATGGGTGTGTGGTGATGGGTAATGGGTGAGTGAATGGGTGGGGGGTGATGGGTAATGGGTGAGTGAATGGGTGGGGGGTGATGGGTAATGGGTGAGTGAATGGGTTGGGGGTGATGTGAATGGGTTGGCGTTAATACTTACATTTCTACATCCATGATTTCAAGAAAGCTAGAAGGGGCTATCTGGAGAGTCTGATGGGGACCTGTTTAGTATCCTTGTCAAGTAACTCTCCTGTAGGAGGGTTACCAATAGCCCTCCGCAGGAGCTAGCCATAAAGTCCGCCCGGAGGGCGGCTTTGCGGCTAGTGATACAATAAAAGTAATAATAAATAATTCAATTCCTGTTCCCTTCCCGCCGCAGCCGTCCAGTGTACAGGATCGGGACAGGACCGGCAAGACGGCGCTCCACTACTGTGTCGAGAACCAGACTGTTTCCTGTATAGATCAGGTGAGGCGCCGCTGCTTCCTGCCCTCGTGTGTGTGTGTGTGTGGGTGGGTGGGTGTGGGTGTGGGTGTGGGTGTGTGTGAAACTTGGATCTATTGGAGGCTGCTGTATTCTTCCCCCTTTATTTTCTGTGCGAGGTCACAACTCTTTATGTTCTGTAAATGCTGTGCTGCTGCTGCTGTAACTGCTGTGCTGCTGCTACTGTAAATGCTGTGCTGCTTGTGAACATTTGTTTGTACCAGGCAGCAGGCAGGTCATGTCCTCCTGTAGGCTGGTGCAGGACACAGGATTAATGGTCAACAGGCCACTGGGGTGCGAAGAACAGTGTGCTGTGTTACTTGCTGAGCACCAACATAATCACCTGCAGAGCCATGCCCCTCAGCCCCCTGCAGCGCCACCACGCCCACCACCACAACTACCACAACCGCCACCACCACCACCTCCACCACCACCACCACGACTATCACAGCCGCCACCACCACCATCTCCACCACCACCACCACCACAACCACCTCTACCACCACCACCACGACTACCACAACCGCCACCACCACCACCACCACCACCACCACCCCGACTTAACCAGTGTGTTGATGTGAACCCAGGTCATTAAACCCTTGCACTGGAAGGACTGACACCATCCAAACAAACTTGACTTTACTGCAGTATACGTCAAACATTTCAAGAGGCCCCACTGTAGTAAGCTTTGCATCAGGCTTACAAGAATCAACAAAAATGAAATGAAAATAAAAGTGAAAAATGTTCACAATCCTGGCCTTCCTTTTTCTGGGAAATATAACAACGATTTCAAGCAACGTCTCCTCATGTTATATTTTTGACTATACGAAGACTTTTGACCTTTATATTTGTGAATAATGCCACTTTGACACACTGGGTCTCACATAAATGATGAAAAATCGCGGTAATCCAATAAATCATATAAGGCCAAAAATCGCATTATATATATTTTTTTGAGATTTTGAGATTATTTTTGTGAGTCATCTGGTGGCGCCTGATCCCACCAGTCCCGCGTCACCTGAAGGACTCTGGCGTGGTGGCGTGTACTTAATGACTGGCTCGCCCACGGCATCACTCTCCCTGAGGCGGCGGCGAGGGAGGTCTTCGCTTGACGTCCAGCAATCACGGCCGCGGAGGGAAAGAAATGACCTTGAACTTTTTGCTTTCATTGTGACCTGACCACTGGAGCACTTCAAGGTCTTACACACTTGTTTATGATTGTGATGGTTTTTTTTTCTCTCTCTCTCTCTCTCTCTCTCTCTCTCTCTCTCTCTCTCTCTCTCTCTCTCTCTCTCTCTCTCTCTCTCTCTCTCTCTCTCTCTCTCTCTCTCTCTCTCTCTCTCTCTCTCTCTCTCTCTCTCTCTCTCTCTCTCTCTCTCTCTCTCTCTCTCTCTCTCTCTCTCTCCTCTCTCTCTCTCTCTCTCTCAAAAAAAAAAAAAATACAAAGGGAATTTTTTATTATGGCAAAAAGGCACCAGCGATCCATTCTGTTTGTGTTTGCCCTCCTCCCTCCCTCCCTCTGTAAGCGGATGATGAGATTATCCACCTCTCTGTCGCTAGCTTACCAACGGGAGAGAGAGAGAGAGAGAGAGAGAGAGAGAGAGAGAGAGAGAGAGAGAGAGAGAGAGAGAGAGAGAAAAAAATCGTAAAACTGTAAAAAGAAAAAATTTACTTATTTTTGGAAGATAAAATTTATATTCTTGAAAAATTACAACCCTAGATATTTGCTGTTATTATTATTATTATTATTATTATTATTATTATTATTGTCGTTATTATTATTATTGTCATCATCAATTTTGTATTTCCCTATTGTGTTAGATTTTTTTTTACGTTGGGTACATTAGGAGAAAAAATCGTGTTTCAAATCTAGCACTCATTTCCCTCACCAAAGGAATAGATTAACTTCCCCTTTGAACATTAGACAAGATCCATTTTCTTCACGACTACAAAGAAGAAAAAAAGGACACGGAATTTTCTCGTTCATTTTCTTCAAGACTACAAAAAAAGAAAAAAAACATGAAATTTCCTCGTTCATTTTCTTTAAGACAACGAAAACAGAAAAAAAACATGAAATTTCCTCGTTCATTTTCTTTAAGACAACGAAAACAGAAAAAAAACATGAAATTTCCTCGTTCATTTTCTTTAAGACAACGAAAACAGAAAAAAAACATGAAATTTCCTCGTTCATTTTCTGTAAGACAACGAAAAAAGAAAAAAAAAAACGAAATTTCCTCGTTCATTTTCTTTAAGACTACGAAAAAAAAAAAAAACATGAAATTTCCTCGTTAATTTTCTTCGACTACGAAAAAAAACAAAAAAAAAACATGAAATTTCCTCCTTAATTTTCTTCACAACTATGAAAGAAGAAAAAAAATCTGAAGTTTCCTCGTTAATTTTCTTTACGACTACAAAGAAAAAGAAAATGCACGAAATTCCCTCGTTACTTGACCTCTGTTTTTCCTCGTCAAGGTCACCACCAACCCGATGCAGGTCACTAGAGTACGAGGGGTCACTACGGGGTCTTTTTTGGCGTGACCTTATAGACGTGGCATCGGGTCGGGTCGGTGGTTAGTCATAATGAGGCAGGTGAGTAGTTGTCCCCAAGCGATCCGTAGAGAAGGGTCGTTAGTAATTACAGGTGAAGGGGTCCCGTGCAGTGTGTGTGTGTGTGTGTGTGTGTGTGTGTGTGTGTGTGTGTGTGTGTGTGTGTGTGTGTGTGTGTGTGTGTGTGTGTGTGTGTGTGTGTTAGATTTTTATTCACGTTGGGTACATATGGAGAAAAACTCCTAACTCAAATCTATCACTCAGTTCCCTCACCAAAGAAATATATTAACCTACCCTTTGAACATTATACAAATATTATATGTGTGTGTACTGTGTTCGTGTGTGTGTGTCAGTGTGTGTGTGTGTGTGTGTGTCTATAGGGTGGAGGTGGGTAGGTGAGGGATGGAAGGAGAAGCGGGTGGTGGAGCAGGTGGATTGAGGCGACCTGGGATCATTTTTGATATTAGGGTTGATGTATTATGTGATGGAGGGAAAACAAGTGTCTGTGTGTGTTTGTGTGTGTGTGTGTGTGTGTGTGTTGTGTGTGTGTGTGTGTGTGTTTTGTGTGGTGTGTGTGTGTGTGTGTGTGTGTGTGTGTGTGTGTGTGTGTGTGTTGTGAAGAGGAAAGACAGGAGGAGGTAGATAGGAGCTTTGTTAGGAGAGGAAAGAGAGGAGGAGGAAGATCAGAGCTTTGTATGACGGAGGGGAAGAGAGGAGGAGGAGGAAGACTGGAACAGGAGGTAGCATAAATCTCTCCACTTTAACGTTCAATAAATTTTCCACTGCTCTAGTTAAGATAAGACAGAAAACTGAGGAACCTCCAACGTACAACTCCTGACAGGAACATTTCGGAAAACACTGTACCTGTAGGAGCGAGAAAAGGTTGGAAATTTAGTTACTTTAGTTTTTAGTTAAGTTTTTTGTTAATGGAAAATTCACGTTTTCCTTAAATAACTCAAAAAACTATGATAGTTACGCAAAACATGTAGAAATTAGTAAACATAGAGTAGCTGTAGCCTTTCATTTGAGCTATAGTAAAAGGAAATCGGGTTATAATTAATTGATTTAAAAAGAAATGTTATATGATTTCACTGGACATAAAGAAAGGAAGTCTCAACCTATATTTGTCAACTTCAAATTTCACTGGACATAAAAAAAAGGAAGTTTCAACCTATATTTGTCAACTTTAGGCGAGAAAGAAAGAAAAGACAAAAGGAAGGAGGAAGAGAGAGGAGTATAATCAAGATGGAGAATAGTGTAATGCAATGAAAGAGGAAGAAGAAGGAGAGCCTTGAAGGAGAACAAGAGGAGGTAAAATGAAGCAAAGGGAGAGGTGAGAGGAAAGAAAAGACAAAAGAAAGGAGAAAAATAGAAGAGAGAGGAGTACAATCAAGAGGGAGAATAGTGTAATGCAATGAAAGAGGAAGAAGAAGAAGGAGACCCAATAACAAGAGGAGGTAAAATGAAGCAAGACATAAAGGAAGAGGTGAGAGGAACCATTATTGATCACCTTTACCTGCTGACTGGCTGACTGGCTGCTACACCTGACCACAACACCCCCTCTCCCCCCCCACCACCACAACACCTCCCTCCCAGGCCCCCTCCCCCGCTCCTTCCCCCCCCCGGCACGTGTCCCCCTCTGCCTTGGATGCTAAAATATTTACCACTAAGGCCAGACAGCGCCATGCCACACACCTCAATAGGGCCGCTGTGTTCCCTCTTGTGACGTCATGACCTTGAGAATGAGCGAGGAACTACCTGAAGAAGCTCTGACGGAGGAAATGTGAGGAAAGGAAGAAAACTAACATACCAGACGAGTGACTTGAATTACTTAAAAAAAACGCACCTTCCTCAGGCTCTTCATACTTAGAAGAAATAAACGTTTGATTAGAAAAATAGATAAAGAAACACGTTATAATTTATGATTCCTGTCACCTCTTGATCCTCCTCTTTTTTTTTTTTTTTTTTTTTTTTTTTTTTTATCACTCTTCTTCATCCGCGTTTCTTTAATCCATGACAAAGCGAGAAGACCCTCGTTTCATAAGCTGACATTCTGCAGGACACGCACGTTGAGTTTGACACAGAGAGCTCCTTTGTGAGGCGGCTCCCGTGGGTGGGTGTTGACTTAAAGAGAACAGAGACCCCTAACGCCTTCATCCCCTGCCCCGCGACGCCCCTGCTGGAAGAGGATGGATGTGTTAGACCTGTTACCCTGTGGTGCTGTTATAGAGGGCACGGGGACGGTGGATTCTTAGAGGGTAGATACTATAGTTAGTTTACTAGGATATGAAGGGAAGATGGAAGGCTGGTGAGAGAAGGTTATTAGGCTTTTTCTTAAGGTTTATTTATATACTAGCCGCAAAGCCGCCCTCCGGGCGGCCTTTTTGGGTAGCTCCTGCGGAGGACTATTGGTGGGCCGTCAGGCCCACCAAACACAGACTCTTCAGATAGACCCATTACCCACCACCTCGGCCCACCAAACACAGACTCTCCAGATAGCCCCTTCTAACTTTCCTGAAATCATGGATGTAGAAATGTATGTATTAACTCCAACCCATTCACATCATAGCCCCTTCTAACTTTCCTGAAAGCAAAGACGCCCTCCGGGCGGACTTTTTGGCTAGCTCCTGCGGAGGGCTATTGGTGGGCCTTCGGCCCACCAAACACAGACTCTCCAGATAGACCCATTACCCACCACCTCGGCCCACCAAACAGACTCTCCAGATAGCCCCTTCTAACTTTCCTGAAACGTATGTATTCCCCCCACCCATTCACTCACCCATTACCCATCACCCCCCACCCATTCACTCACCCATTACCCATCACCACACACCCATTCACTCACCCATTACCCATCACCACACACCCATTCCCTCACCCATTACCCATCACCCCCCACCTATTCCCTCACCCATCACCCCCCACCCATTCACTCACCCATCACCCCACACCCATTACCCATCACCCCACCCATTCACTCACCTATTACCCATCACCCTACATCAAGGTTTCCTCAATTCTCGCAACCCACTTTTTTTTCTTCACAGTTCTCGCTAATAGGCTGCTAAAAAAAAAAAAAAAAAGTGATCGGATCATCTTATAAGTGGGCTTAAAACCTTCCCCTGGTCAACCTGATTCCAAAACTGTGACCATATGATGGGATTCCGCCACAGGGGGCGGCACCTATCGCGGACAGACAGACAGACAGACAGACAGGCAGACAGACACACACACACACACACTTTCGCTTATATTACTATAGATATAGGTTTTATATATAGATAGGTTTATATTTTAATAGGTTTTATATAGGTTAGGAGGTCAGGATTTGGTTCGTAGAAGATAGGTATGTATGTGTGTGTGTGTGTGTGTGTGTGTGTGTGTGTGTGTGTGTGTGTATGTGTGTATGTGGTAGGTGGCAGAATCTATATATTGATGTACTGGTGGCGTTTTTTTACATAGAAAAATGTAGTTATTGTAAATTAGCTAATGGTGTGAATGAATACAGGTGTGCTCAGTTACTACATAAATGGAAGGTTAGTGTTAGCATAAATAATAGTAGTAGCAGTAGTAATAATAGTAGTACTAGTAGTAAATAGTAGTAGTAGTAGTAGTAGTAGTAGTAGAGTAGTAGTAAGTAGTAGTAGTAGTAGTTAGTGAGTAGTAGTAGTAGTAGTAGTAGATAGTATAGTAGTATAGTAGTAGTAGTAGTAGCAGTAGTAAGTAGTAGTAGTAGTAGAGTAGTAGCAGTAGTAGTAGTAGTAGTAGTAGTATAGTAGTAGTAGTAAATAGTAGTAGTAGTAGTAGTAGTAGTAAGTAGTAGTAGTAGTAGAGTAGTAGTAGTAGTAGTAGTAGTAGTAGTAGTAGTAGTAGTAGCAGTAGTAGTAGTAGTAGAGTAGTAGTAGTAGTAGTAGTAGTAGTAGTAGTAGTAGTAGTAGTAGTAGTATAGTAGTAGTTATAATGATAGACATGATACATATATAGTAGTAGTAGTTTAGATAAAGTCAGTAGTCTAGTCGTGTATCAATGTTAGAAAGTAATAGATAAAGTTATACATCAAAGAAATAAACCTCAGTGAATATTTAACTTTCTTCTAAATCACGTCCAGCCTGTCCGCTGTTCAATTAACATACATATAACAATCACTACACACACACAGAAAACAACCCCCACTAATATTTACAAACACACCATAACGCACACACACACACACACACACACACACACACACACATACGTCACACAAACACACATTCTATCCATTCCAAACTCCATTCCAACTCCACTGTCCTTAATTCCTGACTTCCATACTTTTTCTAAACTACCCATTCTTTTGGCAGTACCTCCAGTCATACACACACACACACACACACACACAACACACACACACACACACATACACACACACACAAACACAAACCCCATTTCTTCTCCACCACCCTGACTTGTTTTTCTAATTTTTCCATTTTCTTTTTTCTGATATTTTGTCTAACCTCCCCCTCCCTTCTGCGTCTCCTTCAGGTGGTGGAGGCTGACCTGGGGCTGGTAGGGGCGCGGGACGAGGACGGGTACACGCCCCTGCACCTCGCCACCATCGCGGGTAACAAGGCGGTGGTGCAGTACCTGTTGGGCCGAGGGGCGTCTGTCAAAGCCGTGGACAATGAGAAACACACGGCTGTACACTGGGCCACAGGTAGGTCCTCTGTGTGTGTGTGTGTGTGTGTGTGTGTGGTGTCTGTGTCTGTGTCTGTGTGTGTCTGTGTGTGTCTGTGTCTGTGGTGTCTGTGTCTGTGTGTGTGGATAACGAGAAACACACGGCTGTACACGGGGCCACAGGTAGGTCCTCTGTGTGTATTTACCTAGTTGTATTTACCTAGTTGTGTTTTACAGGGCCTGAGCTATACTCGTGTGGTCCCGTCTCCGTATCTACATTTATCCAGTCTTTCCTTCAACTGGTGCACATTCTTTGCCGATATCACCTCCTCATTTAGTCCATTCCAAACTTCTACATTTATATGAGGGAAGTTGTACTTCTTTATGTTGTTCAGGCATCTCCCTTTTTTTTTTTTTTGTGTGTGTGTGTGTGTGTATTCACCTAGTTGTATTCATCTAGTTGTATTTTACAGGGCCAGAGCAATGCTCGTGTGGCCCCGTCTCCATATCAACATTTTTATCATTCATCCTTATTAGTGCTTTGTGTTGGCCGAAGTCAGCACCCCGGAGAGCAGGTCACAAACCCCGGCTAACACCCGGTACCCATTCACTGCTGGGTGGACAGGGGCTCGGGTTTTAAGGAAACAACCCATCTGTTTCAGCTCCGCCCGGGGATCGAACCCGGGACTTCTCGGTTGTGAACCGAGCGTGCTATCCCTTACACCATGGAGTACCATGTGTGTGTGTGTGTGTGTGTGTGTGTGTGTGTGTGTGGTGTTTACCTGGTAGTAGCATACAGGGCCTGAGGTATACTCGTGTGGTCTTGTCGCCGTATTTATGTGCGTGTGTGTGTGTGTATATAGATGTTTCCCTTTAAACGTAATACTCTACCGAAATATAGTCGTAGTATATATCGTAGCTTTTAGTAGTGTATTTGTATTCTTTTCCACTCCATTTATTCTCCTTCCTTTCCTTCCTGGCACTCTGTTTCCTCTTTCCTTTTAAACTTTTCTTTTATTTATTTATTTAATTTAAACTTACCTCCCTTATTCGTTTTGTTTCTCCTTTATTTCCCTTTTTAACATTTCCTTTCATGGTCCATCTGTCTTTCCTTTACCACTGCTACTATTTATGCTACTACTAAATACTACTCTCTCTCTCTCTCTCTCTCTCTCTCTCTCTCTCTCTCTCTCTCTCTCTCTCTCTCTCTCTCTCTCTCTCTCTCTATTATGAACGAGTATGTTATCTATACATTCTCTCTCTCTCTCTCTCTCTCTCTCTCTCTCTCTCTCTCTCTCTTCTCTCTCTCTCTCCTCTCTCTCTCTCTCTCTCTCTCTCTCTCTTCTCTCTCTCTCTCTCTCTTTTCTCTCTCTCTCTCTCTCTCTCTCTCTCTCTCTCTCTCCCAATTATGAACGAGTATGCTATCTATAAATTCTCTCTAACACCTCTCTCTCTCTCTCTCTCTCTCTCTCTCTCTCTCTCTCTCTCTCTCTCTCTCTCTCTCTCTCTCTCTCCTCTCTCTCTTCTGTGTGGTTAAGCTCCTTTATACTGTAAGACCCTGCTGTTAAGGGGGTTTAGATAAGCCTCTCCTCCATATGGTGACGGTGTGTGGTGGTGTGACGGCTATGGTGTTGCCTCACTCTCCTTATCCTTTTACGGTAGTCTCGTATTGTGGTGTTTTGAAAGGATATTTAAGGCGCTTTCTTATTTTAAAGATATTTTAGGCGTTTTTTTTAAGGATTTTTGAGGCGCTTTTTTTTAAGGATTTTTTAGTTTTTTTTTTTTTTAATATTTAAGGCGCTTTTTAGGATATTTGAGGTGCTTTTTTTTAGGATATTTAAGGAGTTTTTTTTAGGATGTTTAAGGCGCTTTTTTAAGGATATTTGAGGCGCTTTTTTAAGGATATTTGAGGCGCTTTTTTAAGGATATTTGAGGCGCTTTTCTTAGGATATTTGAGGCGCTTTTTAAGGATATTTGAGGCGCTTTGTTTAAGGATATTTGAGGCGCTTATTTTTAGGATATTTGAGGCGCTTTTTAAAGGATATTTAAGGTGCTTTTTTTAGGATGTTTAAGGCGCTTTTTTAGGATATTTGAGGTGCTTTTTTTAGGATATTTTGGGAGTTTTTTTTAGGATATTTGAGGCGCTTTTTTAGGATATTTGAGGCGCTTTTTTTATGGATTTTTGAGGCGCTTTTTTAGGATATTTGAGGCGCTTTTTTATGATATTTGAGGCGTTTTTTCAAGGATATTTGAGGCGCTTTTTTAAGGATATTTGAGGCGCTTTTTTAGGATATTTAAGGTGCTTTTTTTAGGATGTTTAAGGCGCTTATTTAGGATATTTGAGGGGCTTTTTTTAGGATATTTGGTGAGCTTTTTTTTAGGATATTTGAGGCACTTTTTTAGGATATTTGAGGTGGCTTTTTTTATGGATATTTGAGGCGCTTTTTTAGGATATTTGAGGCGCTTTTTTATGATATTTGAGGCGTTTTTTTAAGGATATTTGAGGCGTTTTTTTAAGGATATTTGAGGCGCTTTTTTAGGATATTTGAGGCTTTTTTTAAGGATATTTGATGCGCTTTTTTTAAGGATATTTGAGGTGCTTTTTTAGGATATTTGAGGCGCTTTTTTTAAGATATTTGAGGCGCTTTTTTAAGGATATTTTAGGCGCTTTTTTAAGGATATTTGAGGCGCTTTTTTAAGGATATTTTAGGCGCTTTTTTAGGGATATTTGAGGCGCTTTTTTAAGGATATTTGAGGCGCTTTTTTAAGGATATTTGAGGCGCTTTTTTAAGGATATTTGAGGCGCTTTTTAAAGGATATTTTAGGCGCTTTTTTTAAGAATATATGAGGCGCTTTTTTAAGGATATTTTAGGCGCTTTTTTAAGGATATTTGAGGCGCTTTTTTAAGGATATTTTAGGCGCTTTTTTAAGGATATTTGAGGCGCTTTTTTAGGATATTTGAGGCGCTTTTTTAATGATATTTAAGGTGTTTTTTTTAGGATTTTTAAGGCGCTTTTTTAGGATATGAGGCGCTTTTTTTAAGGATATTTGAGGCGCTTTTTTAAGGATATTTGAGGTGCTTTTTTTAGGATATTTAAGGCGCTTTTTTCAGAATATTTAAGGCGCTTTTTTAAGGATATTTGAGGCGCTTTTTTAAGGATATTTTAGGCGCTTTTTTAAGGATATTTTAGGCGCTTTTTTAAGGATATTTTAGGCGTTTTTTTAAGGATATTTGAGGCGCTTTTTTCAGGATATTTTAGGCGCTTTTTTAAGGATATTTAGGCGCTTTTTTAAGGATATTTGAGGCGCTTTTTTCAGGATATTTTAGGCGCTTTTTTAAGGATATTTTAGGCGCTTTTTTAAGGATATTTTAGGCGCTTTTTTAAGGATATTTGAGGCGCTTTTTAAAGGATATTTTAGGCGCTTTTTTAAGGATATTTGAGGTGCTTTTTTAGGATATTTGAGGCGCTTTTTTTAGGTTATTTGAGTCTCTTTTTTTAGAATATTTGAGGTGCTTTTTTTAGGATATTTGAGGCGCTTTTTTTAGGCTATTTGAGTCTCTTTTTTTAGAATATTTGAGGCGCTTTTTTAAGGATATTTGAGGCGCTTTATTTAAGGATATTTAAGGCGCTTTTTTAGGATATTTAAGGTGCTTTATTTAAGGATATTTAAGGCGCTTTTTTAGGAAATTTAAGGCGCTTTATTTAAGGATATTTGAAGCGCTTTTTTAGGATATTTAAGGCGCTGTTTTTTAGAATATTTAAGGCGCTTGTTTTAGGATATTTGATGTGCTTTTTTTAGGATATTTAAGGCGCTTTTTTAGGATATTTGAGGCGCTTTTTTTAGGATATTTAAGGCGCTTTTTTTAGAATATTTAAGGCGCTTTTTGTAGGATATTTGAGGCGTTATTTCTCATGTATTTTATCTTTGGAACGTGTTGAGAGATTTTTTATTTTTTTGTCCTTGCAGTTTTTTTTTTTTTTTGCAAATTTATGTGGAGGTGTGTAAAGAGAAGGGAAATGAGTTAGTAAAGAAAACAAGATATTATGACTAAAAGAAAGTGAATTGGTGTGGTTAAGAAAATTAAAGAGAAATGAATTAGTAAAAAAAACTAGATATAATGAAATAGTGCAGTGGTAAAAGAAAGACAAATGGATCATAAAATAAAATGCTAAAAAAGGATGTATAGGGAAAAAAAGTATAATGGAGGTAAAAAAACAAAAAAGTATATGAAAGGTAAAAAAAAAAGTATAAGGGAGGTAAAATAAAGTATAAGGGAGGTAAAAAACAAAAAATTATATGGGAGGTAAAAATAAGTACAAGGTAAAAAATAAGTATAAGGTAAAAAATATGCATAAGGAAGGTAAAAAAAAGTATAAGGGAGGTAAAAAAACAAAAAAGTATAAGGAAGGTAAAAAAAAAAGTATAAGGGAGGTAAAAAAAAGTATAAGGGAGGTAAAAAAAGTATAAGGGAGGTAAAAAAAAAGTATAAGGGAGGTAAAAAAAACAAAAAAGTATAAGGGAGGTAAAAAAAAGTATAAGGAAGGTAAAAAAAAAAGTATAAGGAAGGTAAAAAAAAAGTATATGGGACGTAAAAAAAGTATAAGGGAGGTAAAAAAAAAAGTATAAGGGACGTAAAAAAAAGTATAAGGGAGGTTAAAAAAAGTATAAGGGAGGTAAAAAAAAAATATAAAAGGTAAAAAAACAAAAAAGTATAAGGAAGGTAAAAAAAAAAGTATAAGGCAGGTAAAAAAAAAATATGTGGTAAAAAAATATGTAAAAAAAAAATAGAGGAAACAGAGTGCCAGGAAGGAAAGGAAGGGGAAAATGGAGTGGAAAAGAGTAGGCCTACAAATTATACATTACTAAAAGAGAACATTTACTTACTATTTACTTTACTCACTTTTACTATTACTTACTTATTTACTTTACTTATTATTACTCATCTGTGTCACTCTTTCTTTAATTGCTATTCCCGCGCCGCCGCCAAGTGTCAGTCAATTATAAAGTATAATGTTTCTTTCCTCCGTAAGTTAAGTCTTGTGACGGGTGTGGTGACGGCTGTGGTGACGGCTGTGGTGACGGCTGTGAGTGACGCGGGGAGAGTTATGGTGGGAACTTGCTAATTGTGTGTGTGTGTGTGTGTGTGTGTGTGTGTGTGTGTGTGTGTGTGTGTGTGTGTGCGTGTATGTGTGCTAGTTGTATGTGTGTGTATGTGTGCATGTGTAAGCGCGCGCGTGTGTGTGTGTGTGTGTGTGTGTGTGTGTTGTGTGTGTGTGTGTGTGTGTGTGTGTGTGTGTGTGGAACTCCGTAGTGTAGTGGTTAGCACGCTCGGCTTACAACCGAGAAGTCCCGGGTTCGATCCCCGGGCGGAGCGAAAGATAGATGGGTGGTCTTTCTTAAATCCCTAGCCCCTGTCCACCCAGCAGTGAATGGGTACCGGGTGCCAGCCGGGGGTTTGTAACCCCCCCCCCCGGGGTGGTGGCTTCGGCCAACACTATATGCAGCAGCGGTAGATCACTATGGCTCTGAGACATCCTCTAAACAAAACAAACAAGAAAAAAAAAAGGTGTGTGTGTGTGTGTGTTGTGTGTGTGTGTGTGTGTGTGTGTGTGTGTTGTGTGTGTGTGTGAGAACAGAGAGAGAGAGAGAGAGAGAGAGAGAGGAGAGAGAGAGAGAGAGAGAGAGAGAGTTAGAGGTTGTTAGAGATAAAGAGTCAGAGAGGGAGAGGGAGAGTTAAAGAGAGTCAGAGAGAGTTACAGAGAGAGAGTTAGAGAGAGTGAGAGAGAGAGAATCAGTGCTAGAGACAGTTAGAGAGTTACACACACAGAGAGAGAGAGAAAGAGAGAGAGAGAGAGAGAGAGAGAGAGAGAGAGAGAGAGGAGAGAGAGAGAGAGAGAGAGAGAGAGATTATCATTATTTATATATCTTTATTTACATTTTCTGAAGACCAAATTTTTCCACCATTTCACAAAACCAAGACATTTTTTTGTTCACGTGCACTATCTAATGGATAAAAACAGTTGAATATTGATAACAGAATAACAAAAAATAAAGATAATAAATAATAATAATAGAAATACAGTTGCTTCGTTCATTACCGTAATTGTATTGATGGATTGATGAATTGATTACACTTTTAGCGCGTCCCCTTCCGCCTTCACAAGCTTGTTATTATCGGTGGCTCAAAAGGTAAACAAACCCTGACCAATAGCGTGCCAGAACGTCCCACCCCCGGGCTTTGTCTCGACCAATGGGAAGGCTGCGTGTCTGTCTCCCAAATAACATCGCAAACACATCGATCTCCACTCTCTCTCTCTCTCTCTCTCTCTCTCTCTCTCTCTCTCTCTCTCTCTCTCTCTCTCTCTCTCTCTCTCTCTCTCTCTCTCTCTCTCTCTCTCTCTCTCTCTCTCTCTCTCTCTCTCTCTCTCTTGCAGATGTCACAGGCTAAGACAAATGACGTCCTCGGAATTATCTTTAAAATAATTAAAATAATAAAAAAAAAAATAATAATGATAAAGTTTGTACAGGCAAAAGAGAATCTCAGGTAACGAAGAGGTGATCCAATTTTCCTCTCGCAGGTAAATCAGGGAAAGTATGTACGAAAATATGTGAAAAACTAAGTGTTGTGCAATAAAGAAGAGAGAAATTCACTCGTATAAGTCATCGTAAATTTTCGTAGTTTAATATAAAGTGAAATTTGAGACATATTGAGGAGTTATAAATAGTAGTAACTTTACCTGTCAGTATAAACCACAAATATAAGTTTTATTTTCTTCTTGTGATATCAAAACTTCAGGTGTTGTACATACCTTCCAATAAAAAAACTATAGAAACGGTTCTTGGTATAGAGTATTCGAACTAAGTCTACAAAATATTATAAATAGTTACTTTGCCTGTAAATATTAACCACAAATACAAGTTTTATTTTCGTTTTGAGATAACAAAAGTTCAAGACTAGTGTAGTTTATACTTTCCAAAAAACTATATAAACGGTTCCTGGTATAAAGTATTCGCACTAAATCTACAAAAAAAAACCTACAAAACCAAACTGTGGGTGGGTTTCCTCTGCATAGCTACAGCCAGTTCATCCTGTTGTCGTTTTTTCCCCTTCCAAAAATGTGGTGAATTTATAACACTTTTAGGCGTAAGAATGATTTGTGACTTGTTAGAACTGACGAACTGGGTGACTATTGTAAGTTCCTTTTTTATACCCCAAAATAAGGTGAAGTTATGACAATGTGAGGGTGTGAGAAAGTGCTTTGGTGACATATTAAGGCTAAAAATGTCTTGGTGACGACTTTATCTTCTTGTATTCTGCTCAAAAACGCGATGAATAATATAATTTGGTGTTAAAAAAAAAAGACTAAAATTGACTTGGTGACTGACTACTTTATGTTAGTTTATTTGTTTATTCTGCTAAAAAAAAGTGATGAAAAGTAGCTACGTAGTTTGGTGCTAAAAGGCTAAAACTGACTTGGTGACCTCTCACTTCTATATGCTGTCAGAAACGTGGTGAAACTATGCCAAGTGGAGGATAAATGGTGCTTGAGTGACATTGAGGCCAACAAAAATTACTTTGTGATTGCTTCTAACTGCTTTACTCAGTCAAAAACGTTGTGTGTTAAGGGTTATGAGGGTACAACATGAACCTTATTGACATTCCTGCATAACTACCTGCATACTGGGGCAAGACGGGGTTGTAATTTCATAATTTTGTCAATATTACATCATAGGAGACTGGTAAAGAGTTGTTCAATAAGGAATGTAAAATAAGATAATGAGTAGAAGAAAGCGAATGTTAAAAAAAAGATTAAGAGTAGAAGAAAACCGAATGTTAAAAAAAAATAGAACAAAAGCGAATGTTAAAAAAAGATTAAGAGTAGAACAAAAGCTAATGATAAAAAAGATACGTAGTAGAACAAACCTGAATGTTAAAAAAAGATAGTAGAACAAAAGCGAATATTAAAAAATGATAAATAGTAGAACAAAAGCGAATGTCAAATAATGGTATAGAGTACAACTAAAGGAACGTAAAAAAAAAGTAAAGAGTAGAACAAAGGGAACTTAACAAAAAAAAGGCATAAATTGAGTCCCAGTACATATAGCAAATAATAAAGAGACTTCTAAAAGGAATGTTGACCTATTTAGTTTGGAGGTAGAGAGACCTAACCTAACTATAACCCTTTAAAAATAACTAACCAAACCTAACTAAACCCTTAAAATAACTAACCTAACCAAACCTAACTATAACTCTTTAAAAATAACTAACTAAACCCTTAAAATAACTAACCTAACCAAATCTAACTATAACTCTTTAAAAATAACTAACCAAACCTAACTAAACCCTTAAAATAACTAACCAAACCTAACTATAACCCTTTAAAAATAACTAACCTAACCTAACTATAACCCTTAAAATAACTAACCAAACCTAACTATAACTCTTTAAAAATAACTAACCAAACCTAACTATAACCCTTAAAATAACTAACCAAACCTAACTATAACCCTTTAAAAATAACTAACCAAAACCTAACTAAACCCTTAAAATAACTAACCTAACCAAACCTAACTAAACCCTTAAAATAACTAACCTAACCAAACCTAACTATAACCCTTAATAATAACTAACCTAACCTAACCTAACTATAATCCTTAAAAATAACTAACCCTTAAAAATAACTAACCTAACCTAACTATAACCTTAGTTTATAGGTAGAGAGTAGGACAAGGCTAGGAGCAGAATTCGCCAGGTGATTTTCCCCGTCAGCGCCTTCGTCAGTTGTAGAGAAAGAAGAGAGGGAGAAGAAAATAGTTGTAGGCTGGGTTTTTTGTTGCATTGCGTTCTTTCTTTTCGGTTTATCCTCTATTTCTATAACCTATCTTCTTTGTCTCTTCGTTCTCTCTCTCTCTCTCTCTCTCTCTCTCTCTCTCTCCTCTCCTCTCCTCTCTCTCTGCTCTCTCTCTCTCCTCTCTCTCTCTCTCTCTCTCTCTCTCTCTCTCTCTCTCTCTCTCTCTCTCTCTCCTCTCTCCTCTCCTCTCCTCTCTCTCTCTCTCCTCTCTCTCTCTCTCTCTCTCTCTCTCTCTCTCTCTCTCCTCTCTCTCTCTCTCTCTCTCTCTCTCTCTCTCTCTCTCTCTCTCTCTCTCTCTCTCTCTCTCTCTCTCTCTCCTCTCCTCTCTCTCTCCTCTCTTCTCTCTCTCCTCTCTCTCTCTCTCTCTCTCTCTCTCTCTCTCTCTCTTCCTCTCTCTCTCTCTCTCTCTCTCTCTCTCTCTCTCCTCTCTCTCTCTCTCTCGTCCTCTCTCCTCTCTCTCTCTCTCTCCTCTCTCTCTCTCTCTCTCTCTCTCTCTGTATCTAGTCCACCTTAACTTACCTGCCATTTTCCTACTTTAATCTTCTCGTCACCTTTTATTCCTTCCCACAACAAGTTTTTTTCTCGATATTCCAAGCATCTAATCTTCTAAATATCATCAGAGGAAGCTTCTGTGATGTCGTAAATAAGAGAGAGAAAAAAAGAAGCAGCATACCTTGTCCTGCCGCGTAATTACAGGTGTATCAGGAAGCTTAATTAACCTGCCAGTCACCTGATTTTGCGCAGGCAGGTGAGGAGATCAACAAAACTGCGTATTGGACGAGAGTAATTTTGGATACGGGGTTAGCAGGAGAGGGATAAGAATAGAGGTAGTTTAAGGGAGAGAGAGGAAGGAGTTAGGGAGGCAGGAGAGGAAGGAGGGAGGGAGTATAAGGAAGGGAAGAGAAGGAGGGAGGGAGGGAAGAGAGGAAGGAAGGAGGAAGGAGGGAGGGACTTTAAGGGAGAGAAGAGATGAAGTAGGGAGGGAGGGAAGGAAGGTAAGAATAGGGAGAGGACAGTAAAGGAGGGAGTAAGAGAGGGATGAGAGGAAGGAGGGAGGGAAGGAAAGGAAAGAGAGAAGATAGGAGGAAGGGGAGGGAGTTTAAGGGAGAGAAGAGAGGAAGTAGGGAGGGAGAGAAGGAAGGTAAGAATAGGGAGAGGACAGTAAAGGAGAGAGTAAGAAAGGGATGAGAGGAAAGAGGGAGGGAAGGAAAGGAAAGGAAGAGAAGATAGGAGTGAGGGAGGGAGGCAGTATAAGGGAGAGAAGAGAAGGAGGAGA
>JACEEZ010006908.1:56972-64472 GCA_016584305.1 Chionoecetes opilio
GTGTGTGTGTGAGTGAGGGTGTGTGTGTGTGTGTGAGTGAGGGTGTGTGTGTGTGTGTGTGTGTGTGTGTGGTGTGTGTGTGTGTGTGTGGTGTGTGTGAGTGAGGGTGTAAAATAGAAGATTTGGCACACAGAAAAGAGACAATAAAGCACAAAAACACATCAGGTAAATGAACTAAAAGAAATAAAAACAACACAACTTGAAACTACCATTGAATCACACACATTGTTCACCTCTTAGGGATAACATAAATACCAAACAAACAATCTGTCCACCATCTTATCCTCAATCCCTTACCTTTCCTAAACCTCCCCTCAGTCCCTCATACACCAAACACTCTCTTTTCCCCTCCCTCCCTTTAGCTTCCCTCACCACCCTCTCCTTTCCTAGACCTCCCCTCACACCATACACTCGCATCTCCCCTCCCTCCTTTAAGCTCCCTTCACCAACCTCTTCTCTCCTAAACCTCCCCTCACACACCAGCCACTCCCATCTCCCCTCTCTCCCGCTTCCCTCACCACCCTCTCCTCTCCTACACCTCCCCTCACACACCAGCCACTCCCATCTCCCCTCCCTCCCGCTTCCCTCACCACCCTCTCCTCTCCTACACCTCCCCTCACCACAAACACTCCCATCTCCCCTCCCTCCCTTAACCCCTTCACGCCCAAATCTTTCCTTCGCTATATAAAATCATCTGTTGTTAGCCAAAAAATTACGAAAAGTAGCTAAATATACCAAATCAGTTAGTGGACAAAGATACTATAAAGGTTATATATATAAAATATTGCTTATATTAATTAAAATCGTCCAATGGTAGCCAAATTGCAATGGAAATTACGTTCTAGGCCTCAATGGGTTAAGCTCTCCTCACCATCCTCTCCTTTCTCTGACGGAGACCTTACAGCATGTCAAAAAAAAGGTCTTAATCAGAGTCAGTAAGAATACAATTACTGTCATCGTATCGTCATCGTTACTGTGATACGAGGAACAGTACTATACTCCCTTTATCCCTATACTACCTTTACAACCTATTTACTTATACATATACTACCTATTTACCTACTACCTACTTACTACCTATTTACCTACTACCTAGTTACTACCTATTTACCTACTACCTAGTTACTACCTATTTACCTACTACCTAGTTACTACCTATTTACCTACTACCTACTTACTACCTATTTACCTACTACCTAGTTACTACCTATTTACCTACTACCTAGTTACTACCCATTTACCTACTACCTAGTTACTACCTATTTACCTACTACCTAGTTACTACCTATTTACCTACTACCTAGTTACTACCTATTTACCTATTACCTAGTTACTACCTATTTACCTACTACCTAGTTACTACCTACTATACTTTACTCTCTATACTACCTTTTCAGGGTTTTATAATTTAAAACCCATTACTGTGTCTCTTTTTATATATATTTTTTTACCTGGTAGCTTTCAAGAGAGATAGACGCGTACAGGACCAACTCAGCATTGTTCGTTTATTTATGTCTGTCTGTCTGTCTGGGGGTTTTTCTGTGTGTCTGTCTGTTTGTGTTTCTTTGTCTGTCTGTTTTTCTTTGTCTCTGTTTTTTCTTTTGTTTTTGTTTTGCTGTTTGTTCTTTTTTGTCTGTCTATTTATTCTTTTTCTCTGTTTGTTTTTCTTTGTCTGTCCGTTTGTGTTTCCTTGTCTGTTTGTCTGTTTTTCTTTGTCTGTTTGTGTTTATTTGTCTGTCTCTTTGTTTTTCTTTGTCTGTCGGTTTTTCTTTGTCTCTGTTTTTCTTTGTCTCTGTTTTTCTTTATCTGTCTGTTTTTCTTTGTCTCTGTTTTTCTTTATGTCTGTTTTTCTTTGTCTCTGTTTTTCTTTTTCTGTCTGTTTTTCTTTATCTGTCTGTTTTTCTTTATCTGTCTGTTTTTCTTTGTCTCTGTTTTTCTTTATCTGTCTGTTTTTCTTTATGTCTCTGTTTTTCTTTGTCTCTGTTTTTCTTTATCTGTCTGTTTTTCTTTGTCTCTGTTTTTCTTTATCTGTCTGTTTTTCTTTGTCTGTTTGTTTTTCTTTGTCTCTGTTTTTCTTTATCTGTCTGTTTTTCTTTATCTTGTCTTGTTCTTTTTCTTTATCTGTCTGTTTTTTCTTTATCTGTCTGTTTTTCTTTGTCTGTTTGTTTTTCTTTGTCTCTGTTTTTTCTTTTATCTGTCTGTTTTTCTTTATCTGTCTGTTTTTCTTTATCTGTCTGTTTTTCTTTATCTGTCTGTTTTTCTTTATCTGTCTGTTTTTCTTTCTGTCTGTTTTTCTTTATCTGTCTGTTTTTCTTTGTCTGTTTGTTTTTCTTTGTCTCTGTTTTTCTTTATCTGTCTGTTTTTCTTTATCTGTCTGTTTTTCTTTATCTGTCTGTTTTTCTTTATCTGTCTGTTTTTCTTTGTCTGTTTGTTTTTCTTTGTCTCTGTTTTTCTTTATCTGTCTGTTTTTCTTTGTCTCTGTTTTTCTTTATCTGTCTGTTTTTCTTTGTCTCTGTTTTTCTTTGTCTCTGTTTTTCTTTATCTGTCTGTTTTTCTTTGTCTCTGTTTTTCTTTATCTGTCTGTTTTTCTTTATCTGTCTGTTTTTCTTTGTCTCTGTTTTTCTTTATCTGTCTGTTTTTCTTTGTCTCTGTTTTTCTTTATCTGTCTGTTTTTCTTTGTCTCTGTTTTTCTTTTTCTGTCTGGTTTTTTTTGTCTCTGTTTTTCTTTATCTGTCTGTTTTTCTTTATCTGTCTGTTTTTCTTTGTCTGTCTGTTTTTCTTTGTCTCTGTTTTTCTTTATCTGTCTGTTTTTCTTTGTCTCTGTTTTTCTTTATCTGTCTGTTTTTCTTTGTCTGTCTGTTTTTCTTTGTCTCTGTTTTTCTTTATCTGTCTGTTTTTCTTTATCTGTCTGTTTTTCTTTATCTGTCTGTTTTTCTTTGTCTGTCTGTTTTTCTTTGTCTCTGTTTTTCTTTATCTGTCTGTCTTTCTTTATCTGTCTGTTTTTCTTTGTCTCTGTTTTTCTTTATCTGCCTGTTTTTCTTTGTCTGTTTGTCTGTCTTTGTCTGTTTGTTTTTCTGTCTCTGTTTATTTTGTTTGTTTTTCTTTGTCTGTCTGTTTCTTTTTCTTTTTATGCCTGTCTGCCTTTCTCTTTATGTCTGTCTGTCTTTCTCTTTATGTATGTCTGTCTGTCTATTTGTTTCTCTCTCTCACTCAGTCACTCTCTCTCTCTCTCTCTCTCTCTCTCTCTCTCTCTCTCTCTCTCTCTCTCTCTCTCTCTCTCTCTCTCTCTCTCTCTCTCTCTCTCTCTCTCTCTCCCCCCCCTACCTCTTATAAAGCCATTCCGAGGACATGCCTGTGGTAGTATATAGGCTATAAGGCGCACACTTACTAGCACATACACAGGTATTTGATATTAATGACCCGCATGTCACACTTCCATTATGGCTTTTACCTTGTGGGAGTACTAGGAGGAGGGAGGAGGAGGAGGAGGAGGAGGAGGAGGAGGAGGAGGATTACAAAGGATTACAAAGGAAACACAAACAGCAACAGACCAATAGGTCCTTACAAGGCTGTTTGCTTTAACTACACTACACTAACTAGATAATAAGAGAGAAAGGAAAGGAAGAGGAGGAGGAGGAGGAGGAGGAGGAGGAAGGGACGTAGTAGTGTAACAGGGGCCTCACCACACACTGTATTAATGTGAATAATGTGGTGTTTTGGTGTCAGATATGTCGGTTAAGAGACATAGAGAGACACGGTAGGAAGATATAGGAGACAGAGAAGTATTATAAAACTGACAGAGAAGATATAAGATGTACATAGATTGGAGAACTGTGAATCAAGTTTTTTTTTAGTATTTGTATTATTAGTGTTATTATTATCATTGCATCATCATGGAAGCTAGCGTGTACGAATGGTTGTGTGTGTGTGCGTGTGTGTGGAAGGGGGGTGACACATGAGCATACACACCTCCTCCTCCCCACTCCTCCCCACCTCTTCCCTCCCCCTCCACCTCCCCCCCTATTCCCTTCCCCTCCACCTCCCCCCTCCTCCCCCCTCCTCCCTTCCCCTCCCCCTCCCCCCCTCGGACAGGTAAATAAACAATTGCCTGCATGACTCAAGGTCGTTGGTGAGGTGTAATAAAAACCGTCTGTCCGAATGTGACGCAGAAAAGTTCAGGAAAGAGTGATGACGGGGTGAAAGTGTGTGTGTGTGTGTGTGTGTGTGTGTGTGTGTGTGTGTGTGTGTGTGTGTGTGTGTGTGTGTGTGGTGTGTGTGGTGTGTTGTGTGTGTGTTTACCTAGTTGTATTTTCCAGGGCCTGAGCTACACTCGTATGGCCCCGTCTCTATTTCTACATTTTTTTTGCTTCCTTAGTGTTTGTGTGTGTGTGTGTGTGTGTGTGTGTGTGTGTGTGTGTGTGTGTGTGTGTGTGTGTGTGTGTGTGTGTGTGTGTGTGTGTGTGTGCTCAGTAAAATTAAACAGTGTTCTTATCAATAAAATAAAGAAATTGCTTACATAATACTTTGAAATGAATAATATTGCACTCACTTAATGACAAAAGTAATGATAATGAAAATAACTGTAGTGATAATGATAATCGTAACAATTGTAATGATAATGGTAATAGTAATAATGAAACAATCTTTAAGTAAAAATACTCTTAGTGCACATATAAATGCTCAACGAAGACTTTAAGCCTTAAAAGAAACTACAAATTCAATATTCTAAGATTTATAACCATCACTCACTCTATGCAGATTCCATTGTTAGAAAAGAAAAAGAAAAAAATTCAATCATTTCCATGCTTGCCAAGAGGAGGAGGAGGAGGAGGAGAGGAGAGGAGGAGGAGGAGGAGGAGGAGGTGGAGGAGGAGGAGGAGGAGGAGGAGGAGGAGGAGGAGGAGGAGGAAGAGACGAAGAAAGAGGAAGAGTAGGTGATGCAGGAACAGAGGAAGAGGAGGAGGAGGAGTCTTTACGTAGGAAGAGGAAGAGGACGAAGAAGAAGGAGGAGGTGGTGTAGGAAAAAAAGAAAAAAAAAGTAGAAGGAAAATAAAGATAATAGGGAAGTGGAGGAGGTAGCGGTGAAGGAGGGGGAGGAAAAGGAATACAAAGGAATACAAAATAATACAAAGGAAACACAAACAGCAACAGACCGATAGGTCCTTACAAGGCTGTTTGCTTTAACTACACTACACTAACTAGATAATAAGAGTGAAAGGATAAACGTAGAAGGCTCCTCCCCACCCACCCATCCCTCCAGCCGAAGCTGGCCGGAAAAAAAGTAATACCATGCAATATAGAAAAACTGCATGGAATTTGTGAGGAAAGTTGAAAGCTGTAATCTATGGCTAACTACTACTAGTTTGTGGGGGTAGGTTTAGTGCTTGATAGATAGGTCATGTTATTGTGTTTTTGTAATGGTGTGAACACAGTGTGGAGGTTCAAAGGGTGGTGCGGCAGTCTTGCCTGGCGCTTTCTTGGGAGGCAGCAGTCAATCAGGCCCCAGCTCCGTTCAATCCACTGCGGATTGTGTACTTTACATGTAGGACGCCGTACACTTCAATGCCACCTGCAGCAGTGACCCCTGGTACCTTGAATCCCGATGGTGGTCACTAAGGTCGAGAGTAGTAGTGGTAACCGTTAACTCGGGGCTATCTGTGTGTGTTATGAGGTCTAATGTAGTGTTGGTGTAGGCTCAGTGTGGAAGTTCGGGGGTGGTGCAGCAGCCTTGCCTGGCGCTTTCTTGGAGGCAGCAGTCAATCAGGCCCCAGCTCCGTTTCAATCCACTGCGGTAGTGCACTTTCCAAGTAGGACGCCGTGCACTTCAATGCCCCCTGCAGCAGTGACCCCTGGTATATAAATCCCGATGGTGGTCACTAACTGACAGGGCCCTTACTGAACCACAGCCCGTCACAGGTCAAAAGTTGTAGTAGTGACCTTTTACTCGGGGCTGTCTGAGACGTGTGGGAGGGGCTGTGTAGACGCGACTCGCAATCATTTTACGCAATGAAGTAAGTTTCAGAGGCCCGCGAGATAAATTTATTATTCCGAGATAAACAGTGACAACCGGGATTTGATATGAAAATATTTATCGAGGCGATTTTTAATGATTCTATTGTATTTGAGTTTACTACGTCTGACGGCAGCCCATTCCATACGTTTACAACACGGTTTTGTGAAGAAAGTACTTTGCTTCGTTCGTTACAAACCGTTTCCTGCTTATTTTAAATCCGTTGTTTCTAGTTGAGCTTGACCGGTCTAGCGTGAAAAGATTTTTCTGGGACTACGTTCGTAAATCCATTGAAAGATTTTTAAAGACTTCGATGAGGTCACCTCTTATCCTTCGTTTTGTTTAGTGGGAATAAGTTAAGTTCTTTGAGCCGATTTTCGTACGATTTATTTCGCAATCTAGGTATCATTTTGGTTACTCTGCGCTGTATTTTTTCTAGTTTATCTATGTCCTTTTTATAATAAGGTGACCAGAACTGCACACAGTATTCTAGATGGGGGCGAACAAGCGAGTTAAAAGAGTGAGTATAAACTTTTTCAGATTTGAAACTGAAAGTTCGTTGGTCACGAAAGGTAAGGAGAGGAGGAGGAGGAGGAGGAGGAGGAGGAGAGGAGGAGGAGGAGGTCAGGAATTATTTAGGAGCAACAACTATGGCGTCGCAAACCTACGTCACGGGAGGTTATCAGGCGGAAGGAAATTAGGGGGGAAAGGGGGGGCATGTGACCTCTTTTGGAGACTGTCATCATCTCTTCTCTCTCTCTCTCCTCTCTCTCTCTCTCCTTCTTCTCTCTCTCTCTCTCTCTCTCTCTCCTCTCTCTCTCTCTCTCTCCTCTCCTCTCTCGCTCTCTCGCTCTCCTCTCTCTCTCTCTCTCTCTCTCTCTCCTCTCTCCTCTCTCTCTCTCTGCTCCCTCTCTCTCTCTCTCCTCTCTCCTTCCTCTTCTCCTCTCTCTCTCTCTTACATTAATCTCATCTTCCCTTTATATCGCACGGTCATACCCATGAACCTGCTTTGTGGACCCTATAATAATAAAATAATAATACTAATAAAAAATAATAAAATATAATAATAATAATAATCTATTTTATTATTTTATTCTCACCAGAAGGCATACAGGAAAAAACAACAACAGCAACAACATAACATACAGACATGAGGAAAGAACTTAAGTACTAAAGCAAATAAAATTGTAGATAGTAGTAGTAAACCTCATCCACCACCACCACCACACCACCACCACCACCATTAGTAGGGGATATATAGATTATCGCTACTGTAGAAGGTATAGGAAGGTGGTGGGCGGAGGCATGTATGAGAGAGAGAGAGAGAGAGAGAGAGAGAGAGAGAGAGAGAGAGAGAGAGAGAGAGAGAGAGAGAGAGAGAGAGAGAGAGAGAGAGAGAGAGAGAGAGAGATCAGATCAGATCAAAACGTTTATTGTGAATAATACAGAGAGAGAGAGAGTAGTAGTAGTAGTAGTAGTAGTAGTAGTGA